>JAVSBV010000067.1:2816842-2835288 GCA_033117975.1 Parotocinclus spilosoma | reverse complement strand
TGAGAGTGTGAGAGTGTGAGAGTGTGAGAGTGTGAGAGTGTGAGAGTGTGAGAGTGTGAGAGTGTGAGAGTGTGTGAGTGTGTGTGAGTGTGAGTGTGTGAGTGAGTGTGAGTGTGTGAGTGTGTGGGTGTTTTTATGTGTATGTGTGTGTATGTTTGTGTGGGTGTTTTTATGTGTATGTGTGTATGTTTGTTTGTGTGTGTGTGTGAGAGCGTGTGTGAGAGCGTGTGTGAGAGCGTGTGTGAGAGCGTGTGTGAGAGCGTGTGTGAGAGCGTGTGTGTGTGCGTGCGTGTGTGCGTGCGTGAGTGCGTGCGTGAGTGCGTGCGTGAGTGCGTGCGTGAGTGCGTGTGTGTGAGTGTGTGTGTGTGTATGTTTGTTTGTGTGTGTGTGTGAGTGTATGTTTGTTTGTGTGTGTGTGTGACTGTGACTGTGTGTGTGACTGTGAGTGCGTGTGTATGTTCGTGTGTGAGTGCGTGTGTATGTTCGTGGGTGTGTGTGGGTGTTTTTGTGTGTATGTGTGTATGTTTGTTTGTGTGTGTGTGTGACTGTGTGTGTGTGTGTGTGTGTGTGTGTGTGTATGTTTGTGTGTGTATATATATATATATATATATATATATATATATATATATCTCAATCAAAAGTGGCTTTATTAGCCTGACTGTGGTTGGTACAGTGTTGCCAAAGCTTTTACACATTTATAACAGAAACATGCATCACAACAACAACACAACAGCAACAAAACAATGCTATTAATTAATACAATAAAGTGGTATTAATGGCAGACATAAATACAATTTACAATTACTAAAAATAATATAAATTAAATGAGGTAATTTTAACAACTACAGTCCTACTAATTAAGTGCGCGCGTGTGTGTGTGGGCGTGTGTGTTACCCACTCTCAGTTGGTGACAGGCTGTTACGTATTTAGCAGCGAGGGCTGCTGTTCCTCCCTCACCTAGGATTTATTTTAATTGGTCCAATTCACTTTGGTTTTTATAATTAGGTATAGTTTGATCAAATTTGTTCAGGAAAATGTCTCTAATCTTTTGATATTTTTCACAGTGAAGGAGAAAGTGCATCTCTGTCTCGACCTCCCCTGTCGTACAGTGCACACACACCCTGCCCTCTCTGGGCATCCAGCTCTTTTTGTAGCGGCCCGTTTCTAGAGCCAGGCTGTGGGCACTGAGTCTGTACTTGGTCAGGATTTGTCTCTGCTTTGGATCTCTGACAGTCAGGAGATATTTAGCCAATTCATACTGGGGGTTTAGGGTCCGATACAGTTCCAGTTTATTCTGGGTTTGTATTTGATTTTCCCAGTGATCCAGATAAAGTTGTTTAGTATTTTGGATGATCTGATTAATGTTTGGGGTTTAAAGCATTTTATATTTTATATATATACATACAGTTGATTCCGGTTAATAGGACCACCAGTTAACGGGAACAGCTGCTTATTCAAACCAAATCTTAAAGTACCGAAACAAATCCTACTATATACGTGTAATGTTATTCACTTATTTGGACCAAAATTCCGCTTAATAGGACCAAAGAACATGTACAGTATGTAATATTCGTGAATATATATATATATATTACAATATTTAATACATTTATATAATATAATTTTATGTTTATTATATTGCATTATATTATTATAAATATTTTATATTATATTACATTATATTAATTTCTATTATTTTATTATGTTGTATTTGATTATTTTACACATAGCGTTACATTATAGCGTCAGAGGCTACGTGATGACGTCCCGTCCCGCCGTACTACGTAATGACGTCACACGCCAGCTCCGAGCAACAAGAAGGAGGGAAATGGAGTCGCCGGAGGCTTAGGCGAACTGCGGCGCGTTTTGAGACTCTGAGTGCAGGCTGGGGACATTTCAGCGCTGTATTCTCATAAAGAGAGTACACGCGTCTCCGCAAAGAGTTAAACTAGCTTTATAGACTGAGTGAGCTGTGGATAATTTGGCGGTGAGTTGTGAATGTGAGGGCGAACAGCAGACATGATGTGCGCGGGGCGCCATTTGTACACTTTTAGATTATAGGGTGGAGAAAGAAGCACTGCCGGCTTACAGGCGGTGGAATAAAGCAGCGCGAGGGCAGCTCGGTGTTTAATCCACTCATCCGGTGTTTATTAATGCTCTGTGTTTGCTTACGGAGCTAGGCTAACGTTAGCGGCTCGGCTAACCACCATTGTGTAAGCACTGCTAGTCCCTTAGTGCAGTAAAGTCTCATCTCGAGCCCGCATTAATAACGAATCTGTGGAATAGGAATTAAAATAAACTCCGTGATCGGTGATCTAAAACTAAACCAGACCGTCTCGCGTGCGCCGGTTTAACGGTAGGTCACGGTATTCCGTTTAGGTTGAAACCGTTTATTACGGCATCGTGGCTACAGAAACGAGCACCGGTTTAAAACTTTAAAAGCTCAAAGTTTAGCGTGATTTGAGCTTCATCTATTAAGTTTGGTCCTGTAAGTTTAAAAATAAACGTAACCATGAGCCACGTGATACAAACACGACTTCGCGGTAATCCGTTCGTCTTCCTTTGAAGTTACGTTAAAAGTCTAGAATGGTGAGGTAACCATTATCCGTACAGAAGTTTGTCTGGAAACTTGCTCAGGTTTGGTTCGTAATTAAGACAAATTAATTTAATATACTCACAATTACTACAAAATCAAAATAAATGTTTGTGTATGAAGAGTTTATTTATTATGCTCAGAATTAAGACCAAATAAATATTTTTATGCATAAAGGTAATTTAATATACCTATAATTTAGATGATAAATGTTATATGTAGTTATTAATGTAATATACTCAGAATTTAGACAAAATTAATATATTTTTGTATGTAGTTTTAATAATTTAATATGCTTTATATTTTTAATATGATTTTTATGTACAATGATATTTTTCAGTATCTAATCAGCGCATAACTGTAATAGTTTATCCTTCTAAACCAAGCTATCCATTTTTGTCCAATTTAAATCCTGTGTTTCTGTCTGCCTGCTTTATTATTATTTTTTTGTCAGTGAGTATAAATAATGTAAATAAATATCATAGCAGACCAAGAGCTGAACGACATAATGATCTGATTTGTTTGTGAGAACTTTCACTGCTTGTGAAAGGAAATTGGATCAGGTTTAAACTGCTGGTTAGAGGAAACAACTTGGTCGTGACTGTTTTCAATAAAGTGTTCCCTTATTTAATGTTTTTTTTAATCCATAACCCTAAATAAGTGTGTGAACCATTGCTTTTTGCACTGATTAAGTCACTGAATGAGTTCTATCGTTTAAAAGGTTAATGTAGTCGTTACTGCAAAGAAGTCTTGTTTAAACTTGACTTAATGTGGTCTCATATATCGTAACACACGTTGGGTTTCAATTTTCAGACATATTTATTAAGTCCAAGTGGCCATGACTAGTTATCAGTTTATACGCTTAGTCCCCTTGCTACAAATTGTGCCTTTTTTTAAGAAGACTTCTATATTAGTGCTTACAGATTTAGGATGGGACCCTGAGAAACTCCTCTAGGTGTAACTGGGGGTGTCCGAATACTTTGGTCCATATAGTCTACTCTTAATTATTTAATCATTTAATTATGATAATTTATTAATACATTTATGCATCTACTTTTGTCACCTTTCTTCTTCCATATGCCTCAGGCAAACGGAAGATGCCATGCTTTAATACGTTTACTTATAACACCGTACTTTTTTACTTTTTAATTAATGTTCACCAGAAGTTACTTAATATGTAAATGTACATACATGTCAGCAGAGACAGATTATTCATTTCTATTCAAATATTTTCGCATATTTAGTAAAGTCCCATTCATATGTTATCCTCCGATTAATTCACAAGGGGTCGTGGCAGAGCCAGTGCCTACCCGGCAAGGGCAGGAACATCACTAGATGATGCGCCAATACATTGTAGAACACACACACACACACACACACACACACAGTCACACACTAAGGGCCACTTTAGATACACCAATTACCCGTACAATGATGTCTATGGACTGTGGGAGGAAACTGGAATACCCAGAGTAATCCCATGCAGGAACTTGCAGACTCCACACACAAAGGAACTAGGCCATATCACCCTGGGATTGATCACAGGACTTTCTTGCTGTGAGGCAGCAGTGATAGCCACCATGCTGCCCCATTTAGTAAAGTGTTTTTTCCCGTTAAACAGGGTTAATTACATTCAGAATTAATCGTGCAGTTGGTTAGTGTTCCTTAAGCGCTCTGAAAACGATAACAGTATATCATGATAACGAAATGCATCACAATGTGATAAAAAATCGTTCTATTGCCCAGCTGTAATCTAGAATGCATTTAGGATTAAGGTCAGTGGTTGTACTGGATTCTGGTGTTGGAAAGGACTTCATGATACGATACATTGCGATACAATGCATACTCTTATATATTGCGGTATTTCACATTGTTTTTCATAAATATAATATAAATATAAAAAACAGCTGAAATACAAGTTATGGATTCATAGCGCTGCAATACGCCATCCAGAGGATAGGAAATGTTTTATTTGCGACTATTTTTAAAGGTACATCAATAATATTTTCCCTCATTATGATGATAAATGCTGGCACCTGTAAGGCTGTAATATCAGGAAATTGTTTTAGTTAATGAATTGTATTGTTAGACATCCTGTGTTCATCTGATTAATTACATTTATTTGTTTGTTACTGGTTTTTTTTTTTTTTTCTTGACGCGAGACTGTTCCATTCTCACTGCCAGCTTTGGGGTCGTCATTATGCAGTGTCATGATTTTCGGTGTGCTTATGATTTAAGTAACTGTTTGAGCTTTAAAAGGGTGCACATGGTCAGCAACAATACATGGATAATAAATACGGGCTTTGGATTTCTCATCTGATCATGGAACAGAACAATATTGATTTCTTGCGCTCGATCAAGGGAGAGAATTCAGGAAATTCCAGAGCTAGATTTTGGCTCTCCTGGAAACTGGTAGTGAAATGAAACAGGTCCACTTATTCTAAGAATTTTCAATTGTTTTGGGCTTTTTTCCGTAGACCTGGTTACTTGTTTCTCTTGCATTTATCTGGCAACCCTGGAATTAAATGCAGAACTTGCGCAACGGCTCCCGAACACTGGAGGAAATTAAGAGACGCAAGGTTGTTTCTGTGATATTTTGTGTATTTGAGGATTTGTTTCATTTGTTGGTGCCAAATAATTTTATACATTATAGGTGCAATAATAATCTGAATTGCTTATTCTATTTCATATTTATAACACATTATTATCGTAGCCACTGCTTTTATTATAGCTGTATTTTTATTTTTACTGTACCCTTGTGTAAATATTGTCTATTTTATTTGATCTATAATCATCTTTATTTTAATCATTAGAATGTTTATGATTTGTGTAAAGGGGTGTAACTGTAACAAGCGAAATTTCCTGCTGGAATCAATAAAGTATTTCTGATTCTGAACAGCAGCCTTGATGCCAATTTACAAACGTGAGTTTATTTCAAAGTAAACCACATCCAAACTGTTTAAACTTTAAACGTAGACAAGCTGACACTTTTTTTATTATACATCCTTTTTATTCAGTATGACCTATTTGTCATCATAGTCAAAACCACCAGATAATAGTTTACACCCCATTTAAAGCAGGTTTTTTTTGTGTATTGTGAAGTGCTTCCTAGTAAAGACCCCAATTTTAAAATGGGACGCTTTTTTTTTTTAAAGATGAAAAAAAGCTTTTAATTGTTTAAACCTACGCTAAATAAAATAATTATTTACTGAAGAAGCTGCGAAATCAGAATTACAACTTGATACATGAAAGTTGTACCTAATGAAGTGACCACATGTCCCCTTTCCTTTTTAAATACCTCTGATGCCAGTGCGTTCATACCACATGCTGCTCGTAAGCAGATCTCGGCGATGGCACTCCTGTTGTTGGGTTTGTGCACAGTTCTGGTTTTAGTACCGTGCCACCCTTATAAGATACAGCGTCCTAACATTATATGAATGGAAGCGTTCTGGTGTACATAAATGACAGTGCAAATCAGAATCTGATTGGCCGCTGTCTCACACAGGTGTAGCTGACGTAGCGGCATTGCCATGGCGACGGACATCGGTTCCCCGCCGCGGTTTTTCCACATGCCACGGTTCCAGCACCAGGCCCCGCGTCAGCTCTTTTACAAGAGGCCGGACTTTGCCCAGCAGCAGGCCATGCAGCAACTCACCTTCGATGGCAAGCGCATGAGGAAAGCTGTGAACCGTAAAACCATCGACTACAACCCGTCAGTCATCAGATACCTCGAGGTAACACTTACAGCAACGCTGCCGCTAATTCTAAAGGCTTTAACGTGAGGATAGTTCACTTAGTTTCATTCTTTATTCAATTTATTTCATTATTCATTTATTCATGATATTTACTATTTAAGCTGTTTTTGAAAGATTATTATCTTTAACTTATTTACCATTATTTTGGTTTATATTTACCGTTTTTTCAATACAGGATTTTCTTTGAATTGTTCTCAGTTATTTTATACAAGTAATATCTTACTTATTAATTTATTTATTTTTTATTCCCTTATCGATTAATTCATGTTCAATGTATGATATTTTCTATCTAAGCTATTCTGATTCTTGAGGTTAAAGTTTATATTTTCTCTCCTTTTGTGTTTTTTTCTTCTTTATTTTATTTTCTTTATATATTTTCTCTCTTACCAATTTATTTATGTTCAATTTATATTTACTTTAAGCTATTCTGTATTTTAATATATGATTTTACTTATTTACCTTTTTTTGTTTGGTTAATACTTTGTTTTATTTATTATCACTTTACTATTTAGTTACAATTAAGTTATAGTTTGATTTGTTCTGGATTTTAAAGTTTTTCTCTCCTTGTTCACCATCTTATTTATTTTTACTTCTCCTTTAATTAGGTTTATTTAATTGATATTTAATTCATTGGTTTAATATATTCTGTATTTTAATAACATTTCTGCTTGTGTTCAGCTTATGTTTACCTAGAAAGTATTTTTTTTTAGTATAATTGACTATTTTATTACGTCCTTTTTTTTTTCTGTATTTTCTCTCTTACTGATGCTTTAATATATTTTTATTTTAACGTGAGCGTTTCTCTCTCAGAATCGGCTGTGGCAGCGTGATCATCGTGATTTCCGAGCTATCCAGCCGGATGCAGGCTGCTTTAATGACGTGAGTGGGTTCGAATCGCTCTGTGCTGCATGTGACCCCATACTCAGAAATGGGTCCCTTACCAAATGTTTTTCTCTGCAGCTGGTTCCTCCCGTCGGGATGCTCAGTAACCCCATGAACGCAGTCACCACAAAGTTTGTCCGAACGTCCACCAATAAAGTAAAATGCCCCGTGTTTGTGGTACGGGTAAGTACTCGCCTCTCAAAGGGCTCTGAATCTCTAGAGGGTAAAACCCTGAGTGTTTGAGTGCCCCAATCTCAACACACACGTGCACCCCTCTCCATTTACTGAGGATACCACAACACTGTTACCTGCTGCATGACTTCATTTATCTTTTATATTTACATGTTTATTTAATTTCTATTACTTACACACACACACACACACACACACACACACATATATATATACATACATATATATATGTGTGTGTATATACACATGTATGTATACATATTTATTTATTTATTTAATCTTTTTGTTTGTATTTTATATAGTCTTCATTTTTTTAAACTCAATTAAAATATTTTATTTACCTGTCTGTTTGTAACCTATTTTTCTTTTTGATCTCATTTTCTCATTTAGTGGACCCCTGAGGGCCGGCGGCTTGTGACGGGGGCGTCCAGCGGCGAGTTCACTTTGTGGAACGGCCTGACCTTCAACTTTGAGACTATTTTACAGGTAAGCATTGCATGGTTAATGTAAACATCAGAGCTAACATTACTCAAATAACCCGAAACTTACCTGCTCACCTGTTTCTGTCCACCCTGGCAGGCTCACGACAGCCCGGTGCGAGCCATGACTTGGTCTCACAACGACATGTGGATGCTGACGGCCGACCACGGCGGCTACGTGAAGTACTGGCAGTCCAACATGAACAACGTCAAGATGTTCCAGGCGCACAAGGAGGCGATTAGAGAGGCCAGGTCTATACCAAATCTCCCATTTTCTGTAGCTAAACCCAGACGCGTGAGTCAGGGGCGTGCCCGGGCGCCCATGGCGGTTGAGACGTGTACGTGCATTGATTTGTCAACTGTGGCTCTTCGGTTGTGTGTACTGGATGTTTCTCTCCATGCTCACCATGTACGGGAAAGGTTTCCACGTTTTCACCTTTTAAATAAAGAATTGATTGATCTATATGCTGAGGTTATTAAACGCAGGGCAGACACAGGCACCGAATGCTTTAGGAGGGTTTCTAAGAGCCATGCAAATAAAGATTACTGCCAAAATAAAGATTACACCTTAAATAAAGGATAAATGAGTAAGACTGAAACCTTCCACGTTTCCATGTAACCCTATCCCGCTCTCATCTGGGATCATGTGCATATGGCTATCACATCAAGGATAAAATAATAAAGTTGTCATTTCTTCTACAAGAGTAATTAAGCCACTCCTAATATCACACATACGGGGGTAATCGGGGAGTTCCTTGCAATCCATGCATTCATCCTGGGGGAAAACGCAGCTGGATTTATGCAAGTCTCTTTCTTAAGCAGGAGGCACAAATCTAGAACTTCAGATTAGGGTCAGATTAGATTAAGTGTAGGAATGATCAAGCGTCCTAAAAACAATCCCCAGAACCAATTTTGGTGCATATTGTGGACCTCAAAACGAAATCTGTAAAATGCAAGGAAAATTATCTATAAATTGCAATAACAAACCTAGGTTGATCAGAAGGGTGTGGTCCGAACATACAGACATGCGGCTGATAATTTGGTCATAATCGGATTACTCAGACGGTCGTGTTGATTTCCAAACCTTAATCAAATCTAGTAGTATATTTGCATAAATCCAAATGGGACACTTTGGAGCTCGTCAGGGATCTCCAGTAAGAGGAGAGTAGAATATTAAAATGTTTTATACAATTCATTTATTATTCACTTTTTCGGTTTTGTTTATTATCGTTTTAATCTTTATGTCTTTAATATATTCCCATAGTTATTTACGGTTTTATTTCTTTTTTAAAAATCTTTTTAATTTCTTAAGACATTTACAATTTAAGCTATTCTGTATTTTTATATATTATATTATTTTATTTATTTGCCTTTTGTTTGGTTTATATGTATGGATTCTTGTATTTTGTAATTAAGTATAGGTATAATATATTAAGTATAATTTACTATTTGATTTATTACATTCAGTATTTTGTTTGTTTTATTATACTTTTTTACCGTTTTATTTATTTTTACTTTCTCTTAATTCAATTGATATTGAATTCGTTGTTACATTTTATTATATATATTTTTTTGCTTAGTTTGTTTTTGTATGGTTTATATTTACAATTAAACTTATGATTTATTTAATATAATTTACTATTACATACAGTTTTCCTGTTTTGTTTTAATTGCGATCTTTATTTTCTTTATATATTTTTCTCTATTTACCATTTTATTTATTTCTATATTTTTATTTTAATTGTGTAGTTTATTATATAATTTGCTCATATACTATTTAAGCTAGTCTGTATTTTAATAATACACTGCTCACAAAATTTGGGATTTTTTTTTTAACTACCCCTTAATTTTTGTGAGCAGATTCTTTCAATCTTTTACGTATTTATTATTTAGTTCAGTTTATATTGTATATTTGTTTTATTTAGTAGTTTTAGTATAATTTTATTTTCAGTTTTTCAGTTTTATTCTTAGTATTATTACCATTTTTATTTGTTTCTACTTTTTAATTTAAAATATTTACTACTGTATTTAAGCTAGTTTTTGTTCAGTTTATTTTTTTGTTTTGTTTAGTATATTTTTTTCGGCTTTGTTCTCCATTTTATTTATATATTTTTTTTACTTATTAAATTTTATTTAATTTGCACCAAAAAGCATTTAGAATTTTCTAGAATAATATATATATATATGATTAATAAAGTTAATCATGTTCTGCTCCATTACTTAGAGGATTTCTTAACCATCTGCAGTACGATATTTTCAAATCATCATTCATCATTTAAATACTTACTATTTAATTTATGCTCAATTTACCATTTAAAGTAGTCTGTATTTTTTTTATATATATGTATATATAACGTAATCCTCAGTTGCTCAGTAGTCTTGATTTCTTGGTGCATTTATCCCCTTACTCTGATTTTGGTTATTATCAGTCTGCGCTAGCATGCGAGCAGAACTTAACACTGTTGTCAGATCCTTTTTATTCTGAGTTTTTCCCTCCATAGACCTGTAGCGTTCGTTTCACGAAACAATAATCTTATCCATGTTTTGAGATTATTGGCTTGTTGCCAAGGAGAAATCCAGTGATCAAAATAATAAATATTTGGAAAAAAATATTTTTTTTAAAACTTCTTTTTTAATTAATTTTATTGTTAGCTATTATGTTTATTCTTCCTATTATAGAATTTATTATATTCTTTATTTTGTTGCATTTCATAAACAATATTTTTAAAATTACATTCTTTTTGTTAGTAGCTTTATTTTTACTTGCACTTAATTTATTAGATTCGCCAATGTGTACTAATAAATTTATTCCGTTTTAGATTCTCCTGTTTATCTTCCTGTTCTGATAATTGCTGAAGTAGAAACTAACTGAGCGGATTCAGTTTTTCAGAAATTTAATTCTCTGTAGTTTTTGGATTTTTATGTTCACCTAAATATATAATATGTGGGTGAAAAAAGGGTCAAAAGTAACCTAGCCACTGGGCACTGATGGGACTCGAACCCGGGTTTCACTTTTTCAAGACCTGTGTTGTCTTCATGGATGTACTTCGGGTACTCTGGGTCTCTCCCACATTCAAAATGATCTAGGTCAATTGGCAGGTGTAAATTGGCCACAAAATATCTGCTACATGATTGAATTTAATAATTATATTTATTGTATTCAGTTGTATTTTTTAAATATATTCTTTATATATTTTTTAAATATTTATATATAGTTATAAATTTACCAATTTCGAAAAATTATTTTCACTTTTATTTATTCTCATTTTGTATTTTTCTTGTTAGATTTTCGTTATCTTTAAATTATTACTGTTGATTATATACCAGTTTATATTTATTATATATACGTGTGTGTGCACACAACTATTGATTTTTATATATCTAAATATATATATATATATATATAAAAATTAAAAATTTATTTATTGTTTATTCTATTTTAGTTACATTATTTTACTCATCTTTTTTATTTTATATAATTGTTTATATTAAATATTTTTATTTAAGTTGTTCTGTATTTAAATATCACCTTATTTGCTTTATTTATTTTTTCTTTGCTTTTCTGTTTAGTATTTTTGTTTGATTATTTACTATTTATTTTGCCATTTAATTTCTCTTAATATATTAGATTATATGTTTTTAGAGTACTAGGTTTTTAATTGTGTATTTACTTTTAAAGGAGTTTTAGCGTGTCCCATTTGTTTAACACTGCTCATCTAAAATAGCTCCATTTCGTCCCCAAACCCCAGACAGGGCTTGTCCGGTGCCCAGGCAGGGACTAGATATGATTAGTGCTTGTTTTGAGATTAATTTGAACTTTATATAAGGATTTAGAGCAGTATTACAGTTTTCTAAGGTGATAATCTTGAGAGTTGATGTTGCTTTATGATGTGTTTCTAGGAGGGATGTCACAGTTAAGATAAATATTAAGAAATATATGAATGCTTGTGCTGGGATTTAGTCCCTCTGTTCGCTTTGTGCTTTTACTTGATGCAGGATTAATTAAATCAATTTTTTATTGTCACACACACACACACACATGCATACATACATACACACGGCCCTTATTTATGGTGGGGCTGGACGTGGAGCAGACCCAGTTGTAGGGTCGAATATGTGCCTCAGCCCCGTTTAAAGCTGCTTTTGTTATCCTTCATTGTTGCTTCTTTCCTTGCTATGTCTTCAGTTTCTCTCCTACGGATAATAAATTTGCCACTTGCTCAGACGACGGAACCGTACGCATCTGGGACTTTCTGCGCTGCCACGAGGAACGGATTCTGAGAGGTACGTTCAATAATGACCTTCGACACATCGTGACTGGGGGTGTGGGTTCAGTGATTTGTGTGTTCAGTACTGGTCATGGATTTATGATTGCTTTTTTTTTTTTTTACTTTTTGGTTATAATGTGTGCCAAGGAGGAAGTGGTGGAGCTTGCTAGGCTTGGGGTGTGGCCTAATTGGATTTTTCATACGATCCAAACTTCACAGTTCCCCATTTTCTGGCTTCCCATACTTTGTCCTGGGTACAACCTTAAATTTCAAAACCCCTCAGTTGTCCTTACATTTGCTTTGATTTATTTATTTATTTTTTTTAATTGTGGATGGAACGAACCTGAGAAAAACAGTGGAACAGGTGATTCTAATTCTGATTCGGTCCAAAAGCAGCACCCAGGAAAGACTAAATGTTTTAAGAGTAATGATGATCAGGTAAACTCCAGTTCATCACTAAATGATTTAAATTTTGGTTTTCCGATTTGTCTCGTTAAAAATGCATGGACGTCCCTGGAGAGATGACGCCTTAAAGGCAGTTTATGTTGCTCTAAAATCTGTTTACTGGTACTAAACTCTCACCAGTGAGCAAACCAACATACAAGCTCAGCCTGAATAGGGAGTTTCTGTATCAGTAAAGCTGTTTTTACACCAAACCACTTTAAGAGATTTAAAACATCGCACATTTATAATGTAGGAATCAAATCCCCAGAGATTTGGTAGAGTCTTAATCGTGGATCAGGATTACAGCCTTAAGTCAGGATTTTTTTTACCTCTTCGTTTTACATTCTGTTAAAAATTAATCATGTTTAATACCAACAGAAATTTTGGCTCACACGGACAGGGTGATGAACATTGTGGATAACAAATAGGTGGCGCGCTCTCTCTCCAACACCAAACAGGAAATTCCATGTATTAGGACACAAACCCACGTGGCCAAAAGTAATTTAAAATAACTTTACATTTTGAGCTGTTTTAGTTAATTCGGGAGATCTATTATTTAGTACAATTAGTTTTTAGTTGCTCTTTCTTGTTTTATCTAATTTTCCAAGTTAAATTATGTGGTTCACCTGATTAATACATCATAGAACAAGGAATAATGAAATTGAACACACGCACACTAATGGCATGTCTACATGTAAGAAAAAACAAAGCACCCTCTTTATTTCTCCCAGAGATAGATATGCATTATTGGCACCCTTTTTACTCTCAAGTCTTATTGAGATGCCCCTTAATCCAGAATCACCCACAGGCTTTTTTTTTAGCTGGATTTGTTGCTGAACCACTTTTGTACTGGTTTTGACAATCATCGTACTGGAAGAGCCGACCTTGACCTTTTATTAGTTTGAATTAAATTATGTAGATTACATGCTTTAGATAAGCAGAATGGTGCATATCATAAAGTAAATAATAAATAAAGCAGAAAATCAAATCCTCTTTGTCCTCTCAGGTTTATACTTGCCACTGTCATTCTAGATTTGCTCAGTTTTAGATATTATTTTACATTGTGCTCTGTAGAAATAAATCTGATCTTACCTTAGCAGTGAGTAGAGGCACGGTATGAATTAAGAAACCCAACCGAGCAAATTGAGGGTGACTGTGGCAAGGAAAAACCAGGGGCAGTTGGCATGGATTATAATACTCCAAATGTAAATGATGTTCTTTGCTGTATTAACATTGTTCTAATGTTGTGATTTATACGTTCTATTGGCGTCTCCCATTCCACCACGTCCCAAAGGTGCCTTGTGGGGTTTAAGCAATGCCCCGTTGGCATTATGAGGCCCAGTGTTTGCCAAATTGGTACAGCGTTGGCTGTTTTTTTGTTCACAGCCATCAGAATGTCGCAGCAGAAATCGAGATTTGTCAGACCAGGCTACATTTTTTCAATATTCTATCATCCAGTGGGAATGACTGGAGTGGCCCCCGTGTGATCTGCTGGTCCCGTTGTAGCCCATCTGCTTTAAGGTCCTGTGGTAACGAGCGGTTTAGTTTGTTACCGTTCTAACATGGCATTTTCACCCAGAGATCTGCCCTCGCTGAATATTCCCTGTTAAAGCCTAAAGGTGGTGCTGTGATAAATTCTAGTAGATAAGCAGTATCTTGAGAAATTAATTGAAATTGAATTGCACTATTGTGCAATTTTAATGGACACTCAACGGGCACGTGTGGTTTTGCCCTAGTCAGATTCCTGGCACACAGACCCCTAATAGCCCTGTTTGAGGGAGAGAGAAATGTTTTATGGAATAGATTTATCCAGGGCTGTACCGTGAACCTGGATTGATGGACTTGGGCAAACTCTCCAGGATTGGCACACCACCAGCTCTGTAAGGGTACTGTGAGATGATAAATCATGGCCTGGCAGCCTTGTATAAGATTGCCATATTCTGTCTGGGATTTACCGTATTTTCACTCTGCTACCAGGTCATGGAGCGGATGTAAAATGTGTCGACTGGCATCCCACCAAAGGACTGGTAGTGTCGGGAAGCAAGGACAGCCAGCAGCCCATCAAGTTCTGGGACCCAAAGACCGGCCAGAGTCTGGCAACATTGTAAGTGTAACAGAGGCTCGAGTGTGTTGTTGTTGTTATTATTATAATTATTATTATTATTGTTGTGATTATATCTAAATTCTGTTCAAGATAAACAGGACGGAATTTATAGGCTGGATGATATAATAACTGTATTATACAGTAAATAAAAACTAATACATCAATTAGCTGTATGTTCAATGGATAAATCGGATCTGATTTTAAATCCAGGCTGTTATTAATATTCACTATTCTACCAACAGAAGAAAATCAGAGTGAGATCCTGGTGTTAGAACCAAAGTACAGGATCCTGTTATTATTTGAATGAGATGATTAGAAGGTCTTAATGTGAATCTTGTATGAGAGAGAAATGATAAAGTTAGAGTTGTAGATCATGATCAGCTTGGTCAGGTTTAAGAGCTGGACTTAAATGATCCATAAATGAAGCTCCAAGCTTGGAGCTTTCAAGCTGTGGATGGTGTTTAATGAAAGACACAGAGTTTAAATGTCAGGTCATTAGAGGTCTCTAAATTGGCCAAATAGCCTTGCTCCTTGATGCTAATGTGATGTTAGTGAAATAAACCTTGTTTCATCTCGTTCTTCAGACATGCCCATAAAAACACTGTTATGGAGGTGAAGTGGAACCTGAACGGGAACTGGCTGCTGACGGCGTCACGTGATCACCTGTGCAAACTCTTCGACATCCGTAACCTGAAGGAGGAGCTCCAAGTGTTCAGAGGCCACAAAAAAGAAGCTACAGGTAAAAACTCAGGGATGGAACCTCCCGCTGTCCGTGCGAGTGTGTGCGTGTGCGTGTGTGTAAAAGAGATGCCTAACCTGGTTCTTTATTTTCGGTTCCAGCTGTGGCCTGGCACCCTATTCACGAGGGCCTGTTTGCCAGTGGAGGCTCTGACGGATCTCTGTTGTTCTGGAATGTGGGGTATGCGAGTTAAACTCTTACTGCTCTGTGATCTTTAAATATGTGTCTAAATATTAAAAAAATAATCAATATTAATTTCTGGCAGCGTTGAAAAGGAGGTGGGTGGCATGGAGTTGGCACATGAGGGCATGATCTGGAGTTTAGCGTGGCACCCACTCGGACACATTTTGTGCTCGGGATCAAACGATCATACAAGGTGTGTTGAGTTTATTGTATATCACTGAAAGTGTTGCACAAAACAAATACAACGGATAACGGAAAATCTGTTTCCACATTCAGCAAATTCTGGACCCGGAACCGACCGGGCGATAAGATGCGCGATCGCTACAACCTGAACCTGCTCCCGGGAATGTCGGAGGACGGGGTGGAGTACGGTGAGTGACAGACAGTCATCTGTACAAATTCCTTAATTGTTCTCTTATGACTTTAGCTAAGTGTTGCGTTCTTTTTTCACAGATGACATGGAGCCCAACAACCTGGCCACCATTCCGGGCATGGGCATCCCCGAGCAACTGAAAGTAGCCATGGAGCAGGAACAAACCAGTAAGAAAAACAAAACACAATAATACCCAAAGCAACTCATACTCAAACTCAAGAATGACTAAAGCAATTTTGTGTCCTAATATTTTTGGCCACTTGTGGGCTTGCATCCTAATAGTTTTGGCCACTTGTGGGTTTGTGTACAATGGTTTAAGACAGCCTGATCTGATTTTCAGATAAAGAGATGGTACCAGATACAGAGATGAGCATCCCAGGGCTGGACTGGGGAATGGATGAGGTGATGCTAAAGGACCAGAAGAAACCTCCGACCAAGAAGGTTCCGTACGCCAAACCTATTCCTGCACAGTTCCAACAGGTAACTTCACCTCAGAAGTCTGGACTTTTGGTTTAACCGTTATACTATGATTTCGGCTCATTCTGAAGGCGTCTTCATCTCTCCATTCTACAGGCCTGGGCAGAAAACAAAGTGCCCACCATGGCCCCCGGAGAGATGCCAAAGGAAAGGAAGGATGAGAAGGTGGATGGCAAGAAGAGGACCCAGGCTGAGATCGAGCAGGAGATGGCGGCGCTGCAGTATACAAACCCCATGCTGCTGGAGGTATCTTAAATATGAACACACTATTCAGAACCATCAGTTACTTTAAATGTATTTATATAGCATTTATATAGTAATAGCCTGCTGACACGGCAGCTGTGGAAATTTTTTTTACAACATAAAATAATACGAATATATAAAATTTAATAAATGGATTTAAGTACAATTAATATAAAATGAAAAATAACACTAATTAAAAAGCATATCGCAAATTGTAAAATGACTAAATAGAAAATATAATACAATACTTAATATAATAAATAAAACAGAAAACTGTTCTTCTGCACCGTACGCACCCATGTGACCCAGATCAAAATCCTATCAAAATGTTGTATAATTATATATATATTATTTACAATATAATGTCAAATATTATAAATAAAATAGAATTATTTAAATTAAATATATATATACATCCATCTAGAATGTAATAAATATAAAATATAATACATTTTATATGTATACATTTTATCCAGTGAAAGTACAACTAGATATCACGGGAGCAAACCGGAAAAAATAATAGCCGCCATAAAATTCTTAAAATATATAAATTAAATAAACCAGACTATGAAAAATAATTAAATGTATAAAAACAAATCAAATTATAATAAAATAATTATGAAGTTCTATTCCATTTTATTTAAAAAAATAATGTATTATATTTAAAAAAAATGTTTACATTTTATTTTGAATCTATTATTTTTCATCTTTGTAAATAGATTTAAAAGAGAATATCATTTAATGCATAAAGCAGTGCAATAGCGCATAAGATAAAAGGATAAATAAAATGTAATACTATAAAATACCAAAATAATAACCGTGGTCGTGGGTGCCTCCTCCGGAGCTGCTTAATTACGTAAGCAAGAATGTAAGATGAATCGTTTTTAATCCATGTCCTTTGTGTTTCCACAGCAACTGAAGATCGAGAGAATGTCACAGCTCCAAGAACAAAACATGGCCCCCTCCGGGGGGCAGCCGAGCTCTATGTCCTCTTTCCCTGGACAGGGAGGGCCCATGGCACCTTCTCAGCAAGGCTTCCCCCAGTCCATGCCACCCCAGCAGATGAATTCCAACATGGGTCCTCCTATGGGTCCAGGTGGCATGTCTGGCCCCTTTATGGGTCAGGGTCAGATGGGACCTCCTGGCCCCCTGCCTCACCAGGGCCCATTACCTCAGCAGAGCATGATGGGTCATCCGGACATGCACGGACCTCCACGCCATCATGGGCCTCCCAGAAACATGGGTCCTCATGGTATGCCTCAGAGAGGTGGGCAGGGGCCTCCTGGCCAGATGGCCCAAGGACCTCCTTCAGGAGGCATGATGGGACCTATACCTCGGGGGCAAGGACCACCCCAGGGGAACATGATGCATCAAGATGTACGAGGGCCAGCGCCACACGGGAACATGATGGGTCACCAGGGGCCCGCATCTGGCGGGATGATGGGGCCTCCATCCAGAGGTCACGGCAGCATGGGGAACATGCATGGCATGGGGCACCCTCAGGGGGGCATGCACGGTCCCCCCAGCAACATGCAGGGGCCGCCCTCATACATGCAGCAGGGCAAGCCAGCACACATGGGCGACGGAAACAGAGGGCAGTTCAACCAGGCGAGTACAACCCAACATACAACAACCCCCACCCCACCCCCCAACACACACACACACACACACACACACACATGCAGTTTCCAACTTCCGTTCCCCCTAATTCAAC
>JAVSBV010000067.1:2796418-2808053 GCA_033117975.1 Parotocinclus spilosoma | reverse complement strand
GATACTGCTGCTGGAGGAGAGGCTGGTAGCCAGGGTAGAGCTGGGGCCCAGGATAGGGAACACAGAGCAGAGAACACACCGAGCAAAACAACAACACAACAAAACAGGGTTTTGGACAGGAAGGAAAACACTGGAGGAGAAAACGCTACACTGACGACTACAGGAGGAGAGGGGAGAGCAGACACAGGAACGAAACAACAAACTCTGCAAAAGCAACAGGATAGCGGGAACCACAGAGGCGAGAAAACAGAAAACCTGGAGACACTAAATAGAATAGGTCGTGACAGAGGGTAGGTGGACTGCACGAGGTGGCGTACGGACGGGACTGAGAGCGCCCAGAGAGAGGAAGAGCGAGAGCGAGGGACAGGAAGATAGAGAGAGGGTTAGTAGGGAGAGAGAGAGACCGTTATTCACGGGAATGGAAAGGGTTAGTACGGGGACAAACAATATGTACCCAGGTAGGAACGCGCCGGAGGGGCAGGCTAGGGTGAGACCTAACTCAGCCCCAGCCGACCGAACACCAACCACCTGGGAACACAAACAATAACAAAAAACGCTCCGAACGAACAGCGAGAGGGTAACGGGAAAAGGAGTGAAAGAACTAGGGCTATGCACGTACAAAACACTGAAGCGACGAAAAAGGGACGTGGACGTTCCAAACACACACACGCGCATACAACAGAGATCTAAAGCTAAACGGAAAGGGAAGGGTGGGGGTGAGAGGAGGAACACACGGATGAACACAGAAACCGCTAAACACACTAGTAATCCACCAACGCGCACACACTCACCCGATGGAGAATCAACACTGAATAAACTCGCTAAATATAGGGAAAAAGGCTGTAGGAAGAATATCACAAGGATAACGCTCGGTATGTCTGTAAAACAATACTTCGCACTCGAACAGCAAAAACGGAAACCTTATAAAGGGGTAGATAGAACCCGGAAGTAACAAGCCGCACCTGGTAAATGAGGAAATCTCGCGCTGATTAGAAAGCGGGGCTGAGCGAGCGCGAGATAGAGGGAGAGCGAGAAACGGGATTTTCTCACAATAACTTGTAACTTCTTAGATTTTTCTTGCAAATCTTGATCAAATCTGTGTTGCTCTGGAATACAGCATTTGCTAAATTATAAAATTGCTAATTTTTATAATCAGAATGTTCATCATGCTGTTGTCAGTAATGATAGTGAACTAATTTAATCTTCTATTTATTATAATTTTATAGTTATAATGGACAAACAAAATTCACTTTTGCAGTTGCAGCAACAGAGGATGATCCAACACCCTGCCAAAGTTAATGTCCAACCACCAGTACTTAAACCAGGCCACCTGATGTTGGGCTAGCAAACTGCTGCAGTTCCACCCAAGTGTCGCTTTAAACAATGATTAAATAATGAGAAATATTTACAATAATAAGCCTGGATGGTGCAGTTTCCCTCCATGAATGACAGGAAAGATTTATAAGTTTCTATTTTTCTCATCTTTTGTGTAAAAGAAAGCAATTCCAATAAATATAAGAAAACAAAATAAAACATGAAATAAATATTAACATAAAGTCACCCTTTTACAGTCATTGACAATTGCCATAATTTACAAGAGGCTTAAGGTTAACATGAATAAATTAATCAAATATCTTGGTTTGGAGCAAAAAATTGCTTTATAACCACAGTGCAGAAGACATTGCAAATAATCTTTGATAAAATCTTAAATGTTCTATTTAATCTCATTTGGCGAGCTAAAGTAGCATGAAAAGCTTTGTGAACCCTATGGAATTATTTGGGTTTTTACACAAATTACCCAAGCACTGTGATGTTTATCCAAACTAAAATAAGAGCGGGACTAAACTAATAACACATAAAATCATACTTTTCATGTTTTTATTTAACATGATTTATCCTTCTCAGTGCAGGTTTGTGAACCTTTGTTAATTACCCTTTAGAACCTCCATTAGTAGCATAAAAGGTTTATATAGCTGCTGTTCAGCACAGCAGTTAGGGGAATTTTAGAACTTTCTGGGATTATTGAATGAAAAGTCCCACTTTTGTTCACCTTTGATTTGACTACGCAATACTCAAATTCTGTTATTTAAAGCATTTTAATTATTTCATTAAAGTCATTCTCTTATACATTTTTAAGATAAGATAAGATAAGATAATCCTTTATTAGTCCCACAGTGGGGAAATTCACAGTGTTACAGCAGCAAGGGATAGCAAGGCACATACACAGCAAGGTAAATAGACAGTACAGTATATAGAATACAGCTAATAAAAATCAAGAACCTTGAAAAACACTCATGCATACACTCTAGAATGTTTACTATATATTTTATATATAGTATATAAAATAAAAACTGCAAAGTTTTTTTTTTTAAGTGTTGTAGAATGTGTAGCATTCAGCAACATTTTTCTGTATCTTGAGCACTGCACAACTAACTCATCTTCTTTCATTGGAAAATTTACACTTTATAGATCAAATCACAATAACTTAGCCGCACAATCAGCCACTGTTTCTCCCACATTCTCAAGCTACACATAAATTTATATTCTGAAGACCAACATATGGTCATTGATATGGTTGGCCTGGTGGTTTTGCCAGTATGTTTATTCCAGTTTTGTTGAGACTGAGACTGATCTCGTGTAACAAATACAGACGATCAACTTAGATTAAGTTGATGAACGAAAGTCTACAGCACTGCCCACAGCTTAATGTTGCTGAAAGAAAACATCCAGAGCAAGAATTGTTGAATCTAATTATAGGTGATCTTTGCACAAAAAGAAGCAGTACACTGATTGTTGCTGTAACTTTTTACATGATGATAAGACTGATGGTATATACGCACAATTATTTCAAACAGTTAAAATAACATTTAAGCCAAGGTAAAAAACCTGATTCTGATTCTGATTATTATTCTGATTTGGGATTAACCATACAGTTGCAACCGACCCTCGGTCACATGATGGATCATCAATCTCCATACATTTCTGTCCTTCATCGATGTGATCCATAAAGTATTTTGGCAGGATAGTGGAGTAGTTTGCCATTGCTTTCTCCACCCCTCCCCATTTATCCGGGATTTGAACCGGCGTGCAGCTGTTCCTAGTTACAGGGCTAGGGTGTTTACGCAAGTCAATTACAATTTGGAGACACCAATTAACCTAGCACACATGTCTTTGGACTGTGGGAGGAACCCACAAGGAACCCAGTGTAAAAGACGGGAAAGACTGCACACAGAAAGGACCCAAGCTGCTCCACCCTGGCATTGAACCCGGGACCTTATGTTTGTGAGGCAGCTGTGCCACCCACCGAGCGACCGTGCTACTCGAATTGTTGAAATAAATGCTGCTAAATCTGTTATAACTTTAAAACTATATGTGGTAATGTTAAGTAATGTAGTGAATCCTGATCTTTAACCCAAACTAGAGTTACCATCAATTAGCATTGTAGTCCATTTGTTTTATATCGGTTCTTCCTTTAAACTCCACTACATTACTTCATTTAAAATGCAATGCTTACACACATATTAGGGTCCATTTCTTTTCAAAAGGTGTTTTTTTTTTTTATATCTGTCCTTGATCATTTACTTTTTACGTGTACATACTGCATTTAAAAACAAGAAATCTGTACTGTTTTCTCCGCATTTTCACAGCATACTTTGTTTAGCTTTTATTAATTAATGTATTTTTTATTTTGCTTTCTTTTAAACAATTCATAACATAATGAAGTACCTATAAAACACTACGAAATTCTTTTTAACGTTCAGCGTAACATTCTGCTCCAAAAAGTTCTCATTTTCCTCAACGTCATGGATTTTTCTCTGTTGCACTCAATAAAACATCTTAAGAAAGGATGTTTAAAGACATGTTTTGACCTTTTTACTTCAAGTACATTTAGTAGAATGGACTTTTAAACTTCTGCTTAAGCAAAATATATATATATACTTCAACTTTAGATTAGTAATACTTTTATTTAAGTAAAGAATGTGTTCTGTAAGCGAGGAAATATTTAGGAGCAACAACTGCTCGACCGACCCCCCAAGAACAGAGGAATACCTGCTCAAAACAGGTCATTTTGATCATTTAGGTCTCCAGTGCTGGATCTGTAAAAAAGAAGGTGAGTTTGTTGTTGAATATTAACTTGTCTGCCTTGACCTTGAGATGATTATTAAGAATAAGAGAACAATCTAATTTTTTAAATCCCCACAGTCATTTTCTAAAACCTAGGAGCTCCTAGCACTCCATATTAATATGGGTGTCATTTTTAGTTGACAGTTAAAAACTAGAAAAGTCAGTTTTAAAGAGTGCAGACACCCATTACAAAATAAATTGATCATGAACCACTCGTTCATTAAAACGGTAACAAACAAAAAAAATAAGTGAAGTAAACCTGTATGTTGCCTATCTGTTATTTTCCTTAGCTCTAACATTTCATGAGTAGTTAAACATGATGTTCAAACAGCGTCCAATTAAAGCCGAATAATAAAGTAGTTAAGAATTAATAAGGATAATAAAAATGAAGATAAATCACAAATAAGATCAAGATTGCGATAGAGATCAGTGACCTGATGCTTGAGTTGATCAAGCGCTCCCTCTAGTGCTCAGTGTTGGAACTGCTAGCAGAAGCCTATATCAATTAAATACTGTAAATGTGATAGTTTGATCCACGTTAATTTAATCTGTGCATGACCTAGCGTTGTCAACAGATTAAGAAACATATAATATGACCACTTTTACAGTGTTCTGCGCAATTACTTGACACTAAAGATATGTTTTGTTCCTTTAAAAAAAGCAATACGGTAAGTCCCTCAAATTGGTTGCTGTTGTAAGAGATAAACAAAAGGTGGAGGTTGCATCATGAACAGAACACATTCAGCCCTACAGCATGGATTTCCCCTTGAGATGTTAGAGGAAGTGAGGACTTTTCTGCATTCGAGTCACGCCTCTCGTTAGGTTTACGCTGTCGGGATTTCTGATCTTTCACAGTCACTGAAGCCACTTCCGTTGGTTTACTCTGGAACCACACCTGACTGGAGGCTCATTGTTTACTCTGTGGTTTAAATAATAATTTTACGAAGAGGATCCATTTACAGACTCTAATGCTGTAGAAATGGACCTCGTATTTTGAAATAGCTTGGATAACAAAAGACAAGGGGGTCCCGAAACTCACCATTTCTTACAGGGAAATCTCTACCTCGTTCTTTCATCTTAAAAACCCTTCAAACTCCAAAGTGGCTTAACCCAGTGACACTGCAACCTCAGCTCATATTAAGTTCAACAGATTAAAATACTGGCTCATGCCACAAGAGGGTGTAAAAGTGCTTCACATATAGCACTGCCCTATAAAAAGGCACTCAGGGGCTACTTCTGAGTAGTGTACCTCTTACAGAGAGACTGTTCATTTGCCTAGTTAGCAGACTGAGAGGGGGCATCACTGGACTGCAAGCACACCCCTAATTTATCTAGAAGTGCTGTGCAAGGGAAAGGACGTACGGAACAAAGCACACAACGCCACTTCAGATTATGACTAAGGGTTTTTATCACGTTATAAAAAGAAACAACACAAAAGTCTGAACATTCAGAAAATGTGCTGGGATTCCACAGTCAGCCGGCGTTCACTTAAACTGTTAACGATTAAAAAGGAGCTGATTTCATACGGAGAAACAATTCTGCGACACAGCTTTTCAAACGTTCAGAAACCTTAAAGCTTTCCAAAAAGTCAAAGTTTAGGAAAAGTAAAAAAAAATAATAATAATAAAAAAAATTTAAAAAATAAAAAAAAATAATTAAAAAAATAAAAATCACTGAAAGCACAATTTTTAAAAAAACAAAAAACTAAAAGCAGCACGTCTAGAGAGCAGAAAGAGACTCGATACTGTAGGAAAAATCACAGTCACATATTAAAAAAAAATTCCTTCTCAGAAAAGTGAAAAATACCTAAAGTGTGGAGTTAAGCATCCGTGAAAAAGTGACATGACGATTTTAATACGACCTTCATTCTCTTTCGTTCGTATCGACTGGCACAGGATTATGCTGTGCGGCTGCTTAAAAGACGCTGGGGGAAAGCACCCGTGGGGTCGCAAAACGACGCTCACATCTCACATTTGGGGAATCTCTAAGCGCATCGAGGATCTGACTCGGAAACAGTAAAGCTACCGTCCCATAAAACACTACAGATTCGTGACGTCCTGCTCACAGTGGTGACTGGTTTGAACACACCTTCTGGATCAATACTACTAAGGCTTAAATCACAAACGGTTGGAGAGTTTCACTTATTTGGCACAAAGGAACGGTTCAGCAAAGAATAATACCCAATTAGGGACCAACATTGACCCCTGAACTACAAAACAGGGACGGCTCTTCTAGAATCCAGAGTCTCAGAATTATCTGTCCCAAAAACACTGATGAAACTGACAGAACACCCATAGGAGCCGGCTGTAGAGTTACCCGCACCAAAAAACTCTACCGATTCGTGACATCCTGCTCACAGTGGCGTCGAATTTGAACACATGACCTTCTGATCAATACGACAGAGGCTTAAGCCAGCGACGGTTGGCCAGTTTTGTTAGTGGTACCGCACGGGCGACTTTAGTGAGATTTTCTTTTAGAACGAAATCCTAAGTAGCTCCGTTAAGCCAAACAAGCCCTTAAATGCGCCATGAATTGGGTTCCAGAGACGGGGCAAAGAAAGGTCTAAAACACACCACCATTGGCCCCTGGTCTAGAAAATGCTGGTACAGAATGGGTTTGAAGAGTTTTCCAATACCGGTCACACGTTCGTAATGGCACCATCCTTCTTACATACGAGCGACAGAGAACGGATTTAAATTAGACACACTGGGATGGAACGGAATTGCAAACACAACCTGCACGTGAAGGGCACAACGGCAGCTATCGAACCCGCCCTGACAGAGCAGGAGGCACCATGGCTGGAACACCCCACAATGAGCTTGGATCGACAGAGACAGAACAGCGTCGCCGACGCACAACATCCGAACACCGTTATACAAACAAGCACAGAAGAGCGCAAACGCGCACACAGGCACACACAGACAGACAGACAGACAGACAGACAGACAGACAGACAGACAGACAGACAGACAGACAGACAGACAGACAGACAGACACTACCCCCAGGTTCGTCAGGTAACGAGGCTGTAGAGATAAAAAGACACAGATCAAAAGATTAGAGAAAGAGACCCCTAACAGCGTGGCCTTGTCCTCTGCACCGGGGTTTGGGAGGGGACGTTTTTTTTGGGTGGAGGAGGGGGGTAGAGCAGGGTGTGGTAAGTAATGATGGAGACCAGGAGACCACCTGGCAAAGTTAGAGAAAGGGAGGGGGAGGTGGGGGGGGGGTCCTCTGTGGCAGTGATTGGTCGGAGTGACGTTACGATCTCCAGTCCTATCCAATCAGGTCAGTTCCATATCCTGAGGAAGCTGTCCCACGACCCAGTGGCCACGGCCATGCCGTCGTTAGTCACACCTAAACAGCTCACCCTGTTGTCGTGTCCGGCCAAAACACCTGCGAAGGAAAGGGGTTAAAGAATTAGGTCTTAATAAAATGGACTTTTAGTGACACCATATTAGTTTATGTCCCAATAAGTAAAGTGTGCTGTAATGGGGGCACACCTGCACGCTCTCCCTTCAGTGTGTCCCACACGTTGCAGTTAAAGTCATCGTAGCCGGCGAGAAGCAGGCGGCCGCTCTTGGAGAAGGACACGGAAGTGATGCCGCAGATGATGTTGTCGTGAGAATACATCATCAGCTCCTGATCGGCCCGCAGGTCGAACAGCCGACACGTGGCGTCGTCGGATCCGGTCGCAAACGCATTCCCGTTGGGGAAGAACTGAAAGAGAAAGGTTACCGTCCTAAGTATAATATCATTAAACGATTTAGAATCTGGAGGAATTTCAGTCCTAAAAATCCTAAACTGAAGAGAGGTGATCTCTCTCCGCTCCTTCAGACAGCACTGCATCAAGAACCTTCATTCATCAATAGCTGATAGAAGCACATGTGTAATGGATTACTTTATCAAACCTTTATCAAGCTCTACAACACAGAGTTACATTCACAAACACCACTTAAAACTTTTCGGAACAAAAAAGGCTTGCAGGGATCAAACCAGAGATTTCTGGAGCTGCAGAGATTGTTTTGCGTGTTTGAGTGCTACCTAGCTCCAATTACTGCCACTCACAGACACAGCGTTGATGTCCGAGACGTGCCCGGTGAAGGACTGCCTGCACATGCCATCGCGGACGTCCCAGAGTTTGGAGGTGGCATCGCAGGCTCCCGATACGAAGGTCCTGGAGTCCGGGCTCAGAGAGAGGCTCATGACATCCCCGCTATGTCCGGAGAAGACGGTGGCCTGCTGACCAGTCTCGATGTCCCACAGGGCGCTGAGAAACAAATGATAAGCACTCAGGAGGAGACACCATAGGAATAAGCGCTGAGCAGACCTCTGTACTCACCAGGTCGTGTCTCCGGAGCTGGTGACTATCTGACTATCATCCAGAAAACGACAGCAAGAAAGATACCCTTAGAGAAAGGAAAACAACACCGTCAACTTCACCTGCACCCTGGCAGGCATTCCCACCCGTTTCCCCTGTGAAATGGGTTTACCTGTGTGCCCGGGCAGCTCTCTGGTGACCCTGACATTCCCCTCGCGCGTTTTCAAGCTGTAAATGGAACAGATGTTGTCCAGGCCCCCACAGGCCACGTAGTTCCCGGAGGGAGCGTAAGCACACGTCATGACCCAGGACGAGCGCAAAGGGATAGCATGCATCTGAGAAAGAACGCCATGCATATGGATGGATTCTCACCACTGGAAAAGCAAAACACCTCATTAATTTGTTCTGGACTCACCTTGTTGGTGGTGTAGCTGTCCCAAATGATAAGCTTGCCATCTTGCGAGGCGCTCACCAGCAGCCTAGGTAATTGAACAAAGAAAAAAAAACAAAAAACTATAGACATTCCTGTGAAGCCCTTGCTGTGTTGATTAGCGTTATCCTGAACTTCCAATTTAGAGATATCACAGCCTTGTACATACTGCTGATCTGTTAGTGTCCCTCATATTGGCTCTCCTATAGGAGCAGAAGTAGATGCAGGAAGCTAGGGTGATTTTTTTAAGAGAACGAGGCATAGCAAGTGAGCAGGAGGCATTCTGTATAATCTCAGACCACCATCGAGCTGTGAGCAAGCTGCTCCATTATTCATAGAAAGTACTCTGGCAGACCTGCAGGGCTTCCTCTGGAGGATGGAAACACGCCCATCCTCCCACTCTCCTCTGAAATTTCCACCCCCCTCCAAATCACCTCTCTTTCTCTCCCCCTCTCTCCTTCTCTCCCTCGTACTGACCTGGAATCGGTAGCCCAGTGCATGGCGTAGATTTTGGCTAAATGGCCTCTGAGGGTTCGTCTGGTGCGCATCTGGATTCTGCCCACCGAATCCAGTCCAGCTGTGATCTGCATGTGAAGGGTGAGGAAACACACAACCCAAATGAAGCAACATCATTTCCTAGGCTCCAAAAAACTAAAAGGCAGGGTAGTGCCTCTACATTTACAGCATTTAGCAGAAGCCCTTATCCAGAGTGACTTACAACAGATACAATTTTACAATCTAAGCAACGGTGGGTTAAGGGTCTTGCTCAGGGACTCAACTGTGGCAGCTTGGCAGAGGCGGGATTTGAACCCTGGACCTTCCGGTCCAGAGTCCAGTACCTTATCTGCCAGGCTCCCGCCCAGTTCCTACACTTTGCTCTGTAAATAGCCTCCATTCTTCATGTCCTGGCTTCAGTAAGATGACAGTACAGGGACAGTAGCACTTCTTAGGGATCAGTCAGAAATGTTACGGGAGAGTTATAAAGCATCAGCAGCTTTGTCGCTTCCATCAGCTCCGTTCTTTCTGATTTTCTTTAACATGATGTTTGGTGGTTTTAAACTCGACATCTTTTATTAAACACCATCCACGGCTGATCGGAGCTTCATTACTGGATCTGTTAAGTCCAGCTCTTAAACCCGACCAAGCGGCTGATGATCTACAACTCCAACTTTAACATTTCTCACTCATAAAAGATTCACATTATGAGCTTGAGATAACGAAAATAAAAATAAGGGGGGGGGGGTCTTTATTTCTACCAATTTTTCTTTCCTTCTCTCTTTCGTTCTTTTTACTTATATTTCTTTCTATTATATTTATTTCTTCCTTCTTTCCTTCCTATTTTTCTCCTTTATTTCTTTCTCTTTTTCATTCGATTCTCTTACTCTCCCTTTCTGTTTCTTTCCTTCCATCTTATTGTTATCTTTAGTTTTCTATTACCTTTTTCTAGTTTCCTGTCTTTGGAACTTTATTTTTCACTTTCTGCCTTCCCGTCTTTATTTTTCTATCATCGTTTCCATTTTTTTTGGTGGATTTTCCCTCTCACTTCACCCATTTTTCTTTTACTTTTAGTCCATGTTTCTTTCATTCTATTTTTCTTATTTCTCTTTATTCTTCTTCCCTCTTTTACTTTATTTATTTATCTGTGGCTTTAACCATTCTTTCTTTCTCCATCTTCCTTTATTTAATATATAATCCATAATCAATTAATTCAAATAATAAAAGGATCCTGTACTCTGGTTTAACACTGGGCTCACACTGATTTTCTTCTGTTAGTAGAATAGTAGATCTTAGCCTGAGTTATAAGTGAGACCTGATTTATTTACTGAACATAAACTTCGTTATGAATAAAATAAAAGCTTAATTTATTCATTCAAATTAATATATTTGTGTTTATTTTTAGTATAATAAACACACTATATTAATTCTGTTCCTGGACCATTAGGATTAAAGCTCCTGATAAAGATGATGATTTAGCAGCGGGGGAACTATATACTATATACCACGTTATCACGTTACAGCACGAACCTCGAGTATGTTACTGCTTAATAATTGTTTAAAATAAACTCTCATGTGCCTGATGCGGCAGCACTGATGCAACTTAAAAAAGAAAACAGAAAGAGAAAGGCTAACAGTGGTTTCAATGGATGAAGAATCCAAAATCCACGTAGATGTTATTAACAAAAGATTCCCAATGTTTACAGGCTGGTATGTGTTTTTTATTTTTACTAAAATAACTTAACTAAAATTAAATTAAATTTTTACTACACACATGTTTAGTGATGGACCTGTTCAAAGATCAAACGCTCAAGAGCAACCAAAGATAATCCCTAAACCAGTGGGGCATGCAGGCGCATGTTTAATATTTCAGTGCATTTAGAGTACAGTGTGTGCACTTAAACAAACGCAGGAACTCGCCTGCTTTGCTTACCTGGGACAAGCTGGAGTCGCTGCAGGCTTTTCTGGCATCCTGCAACAAATTCAACAGATCAGAGATAACGAAAACCTTTTATATAGAGCATCATGATAAACAACTGATATATAACAAGTAAGGGTGAGCAATATCTATCTATCTCATATATATCTGTGTGTGTGTGTATATATACAGACAGACAGAGAGAGATCGCTCACCTTTATACACACATATGCAGTGGTGTGAAAAAGTTTGCCCTCTTCCTCATTTCCTGTTTTGTTTTTTTTGCATGTTTGTCACACTTAAGTGTTTCGGAACATCAAACCAATTTAAATAGTAGTCAAAGACAACACA
>JAVSBV010000067.1:2733333-2745382 GCA_033117975.1 Parotocinclus spilosoma | reverse complement strand
TCCCCCCCCCCCCCTGGGGGTAAATCGTTTTAATTGACGAGTGAAAACATTACTTTTTATTTCAATCAATCAATCAATCAATCAATCAAAATGTATTTATACAGCGCTTTTTCTGAGGAATGACAGTTTAAAATAATAATTACTTTTCTCTTGTACAACTAAAATGTAGAAAGTCTCTAGTCTGCTGTAATGAATCATTCTTCAGGTTTGTAGCTTTATAACCACAGATTTTCTTTAATATCCATGTTTTTATAATCAGCCTGTTACTTTTCCTTTAAGCTCTAGAAGGATGAGCTGTTCTTCCCGGCAACCGAGCTTGGATTGGTCAGAAATTATAACAGGCTTCCATTAAAAATTGATGTATGATTGTTCTTTTTTTAAAACAAGACAAACGTTCTTCTTTTTATCTGTAAAAATCTGAATACTTAAATGAGCTCTCCACCAATAAAATATCTATAGAATTTATTTGCCAGTTTGTTTACTGTTTCAAAGTGGATATAATTTAAAATAATGTAGGCTTCCAAAATTAGAAGGGGTTTAAATACGGCAAGTCCCCTAGATACAAACCAGGTTCCATCCCGAGTGTCCAAAAATTCGTAAATCTTACATATATATTTTCCATTTTCTACACCTGGCCTCATCCTTTAATTTGACTGTCCATTGTTAGAGATCATCACTGCTTTAATCTTAATACCAGACATTCTGGGTTTAGAGTGGACCAATAATTCTCCAAAGAGGAGAACTGTTATTGACAGCATTTCCTTTATTTCTTTTCTGTATGGTTCGTGTCGTTATGGTTACGAGTCTCGTATCACGCCGGTCCTGTTGTCAGAGTTTTGGACTGTTTATGGATTCTGTTTGTGCAGATCTTAATTTTTTTGCTGCACCCCATGGAGTAAACAACACAGACACACATGCATGCTGTTGAATGCAGTTTGAGATCATTGAATAGAAGAGTGTCTGTTGAATGGTGCTGTATTCTGGAGTCTTTGTCCGTGTCCTGTTCATTAATCTGGTGTGTGTGTGTGTGTGTGTGTGCGTGCGCTCAGTACTGTTTGCTCTGAGTTATGCATGGCTGTGTAAATGGGATGGATAGGCAGCTTTTGTTTCGCCCCCAGAGCTAAGAGGCTCTGTTGACGTGTTTAGAGACTTTTGTTTTGACGTTCCTGTACTTACTATTTTGTGAGTTCATGTACTGTACTCATTTTCAGCAGCATTTCCATATTGTGTACACAGTTTTTCTTCTTATAATATCCTTTATATTTCTTTTACAGTAGCATAAAAGCATAACATTATAGCGGGAATGTCCGGTCAACAACCTTGTTCACAGAAACGTTCACCTAAGCATGTCGGGTCCCTTTGAGTCTTGTTCCCTCCCAATGTTTATTCCTTATGTTTAGGGATTTTCCTTGCCACTGTCCAAGCTCCTTTCTTTTGTTTTAGATGATGTTAAGTGTAACCCAGGTTTCCAGTAAGGCAAATTAAGGTATTAAAATGTTGTAATTTATTAATAAATTACTATAATAGAAAAAACAGTAAATGGTGAAGTTAAACACAAAGGTATATTGTTATAAGATTAATTACATTACATTACATTAATTACATTGGAAGAAAATCAATAAAATAGGTATAACCTAAATTACTAAAACAAGCACAATCTGTATGGATAATATTAAACTGTTGTATAGGATCTGTACTGCAACGGAAAATAGTAGTGTTGGGAAAACCAATGGTGCAAATACTTAGCCAGTAATTCACCAGAGAAGCCCAATGCAAAGCCTCTGCCAATAGTGATTAAGGAGGGGCGGGACATAACCGCTAGGATAACAAATCAGTGGTCGAATAGGTAAAACCATTAAGTTTTCTATGCCAGAAACTTTCAGTCCGTCTGAGAGCCCAGTGAGGAATGATTTCTAATCCGGTAATCATATTTGAAACTTGATTAAAACGCTAAAATAGTGTTTTAACTTGAGCGTGGTGGGCTAGAAATTATCTGCAACCATTACTCAAGCTTGGAAGTAAAGAAATTGACAAAGAACTGTGAAAAGCTGTTAATTAATGTAAACAGTGAAACTGGAGCCTATTTCTGCATCAAGTACCTGTTTTACGGTGAATTAAACAGTGAAGAAAGATAATAATTCCAGATTGGATTTGGCCCGTTTTATTGCATGTGACAACTCTAAGGACACTACCAGAATACACTGTTGTTTCTTGAGCGACTTAGATGGCGAGCCAACCTCCACAGAACACCTCAACAGACATCGGAATTTGAGTATTTTCATTATTAGACTGTATTCCAAGAAAACAAGCACAGACTTTGATTGTATTTTTATTGATTTGATCTAGTTCTAAAGAAAAACATTTCTATAAAAGAAAAAAAAATAAATTCTGTTTACACTGCTTTTTGCATGTTAATGTTGTCGTTGGGTTCATATTTGTACATTGATTAACGGTAAATTATAATTTTTTATATCTTTAAACTTTGAATCACGAAGTAATACCATATCTAAAATTTGCCTTGCCATTAATTGCCAAAACATGAATCAAATAGGAATTAAAAATAGGAATTAAATACTTACCTTAAAAATGTAAGACCTTAATAAAGCAAAAACCTAAAAGTATAAAAGGACTGATAGTTAAATTAGTAGCACATTAATAACAAACACTTACCTGTGGACTGAGTTAAAAAAAAACCTGAAAAAAAGGACATTATTAGTACAGAGTAATTATTAGATTACAGATGAACAGATTTAATTTCAAATTAATAATTTAAAAAGAACTTACCTGAAATTGTGATCTGTGAAACAGAGTATAATTGTTACAATTGTTTTATTTGTTTTTCTTTGGGAATGTTTTATTGAAATGCATATTTTTTTATTTTTCTTATCTGATTCTTGAAGAAATGGGAAATTTACTTAAATTGCATGATATAGTTAATTCTTTATAAACCTTGTTTTGTGTCTCCCACTTTTTCTCTGTTCCCAGAGCGAACCTAACTGGTCCATAAATAAATAATTATCTCTATTCTAATAATTTTAAGTTTATATTGAATAGAGATTGGAGTTGCGTATTCCAGCAATTGGCAGTGCTGCTGCACAGGCAGGAAGCATGTGTTACATGTTACAGGAGTGCTGCTATAGTGCACAGATGAATTTGGAACAAAATATTTTTATTTTGTACAGTTAAATTCCTTATAAAACTAAAGCTTGTTTTCATCAACTGCCTGTCCTCTGCAATTGTATCTTTAACCATGGCATATTATGTTGTCATGTGTGTTTTTGGAGACCGAATGCATTATTACTTGTTTTAAGCAATTTTTCTCCTTTTGTAGAAAGCTCTGGATAAGGAAAGCTGGAAATGTAAACGCGACACTGGTAGAATTGTTATTACGCCTGTGCACCGACGAGACTGCAGTACTCTCACATTCTTCAGAGTAAGCGGTTTTAGCTCATGACCTCCTGAGAATATTTCACTACTGCAGAATATGACCTCATCTCATCCTTCTCTCTCTCTCTCTCTCACTGCAACCTCTTGTTTAACTTTGGCATTGTCCTTTCACGCTCCATGTAATGTAAATATAAAGGGGATTTGAACAAAAAATGCAGGGATACAGTTACAAACCTCCAAAAACCCGAGTGGAACGCTCTCATCTACACAGCATCCATAAACGGTCTCTTAACCTCCGCGTCTGCTCGTCGATCCTGAATGTTGATTGTTTTGTTTTGTTTTTTTCTTTGCTGGACAGAATAATAATAATACAATCTCAGTACTGGATTGTTATTCACATTGTTATGGATTGTTATTGAAAGTAAAAGTAAAAGCAAAACACTCACTCTATTGATGAACTAGCGCTAGCTGTTCCTGTTTTCCTTTTGGCTGGCTGTCATTACTAACCTTTTAAGACCCATGGAGATGTATTTTCACCAACAATACAGAACTGCAGATGTAAAACTAAAGAAAAACAACATTTTTGTGTTCCCAATAAGTTCAGTCTTAGGTTTATCTGAACATACTTGCATCGTAAATCGGGGAGCAGCTGATTTTTGACCGTTTTGGACATGAGATCCTCATCTGCTGTTATGTTATAACATTCTGGCTGCCCTCCCCCATGTCAGGTCACAGTGCTATCTAGATTGCTTGTTCAAATATTACAGCTCACTCTTTTGTGTCAAATTTAACCCACTTCAATACGTGAGGATTGTCTGACCTGCTTATTCATGTACCCGCCCCGCCCACTTGTTTTGAAATGTAGGTAAACTTGATCAGAGTTGTGTCTGATTTTTGGGTTGGCTTGGTTTGTGGTTATTTGATTTCTGGTATAAAGGCTCTACTGCCGATTTGTAAAAAATAGGGGCATATGGTGCTGAATGTTTATCATCCCTGAAAGCTTAAATCTGCAGTCTCATAGGCCACAAAATCCCTCCCACAACACACACACAAATGCAGACATAGGGATAGCAGGCAATGCAGACAAGGGGAGAACACTTATTATAATCAGCCCCCAAAAATAGGAGTGTAAGAGAGAAAATGTTCTTTTAGTGTTCTGGTACCAGTTCCAGCCCCATGTTCCTCTACATCAGCGCCACTTTACTGGCTTCCATTATCAGTAACCAGTTCCACCATGCCTAAATTTGTCTTAATATTTTTGGCCACATGTGGCATTGTGTCGCAATACTTTTGGCCACATGGGGCTTCTTGTCCCAATACTTTAGTCCCACCAGAGGGCAGCAACTCTCTTCCTTCTTCAATTGTGCCTCCAAGCATTTTCCCATGAAGGTTCAAGATCCTAAAGTGATTCTGTGTATTGGATGAAATAATTTTGATCTGCATATTTGTTTCGTTATTGTTATCTATATTTTATTTATCTGTTATTATTTATTGAGTTTCTATTACTTGAACTATTCCTACAAACTACATAATTTAGTTTTATTTATTAGTCACTATATATAGTCCCTTTTTGAGTCTTGGTCCACCCCTTTAGAGGAAACATTTAGAGATTTTCGTGGCCACTGGTATTAGAAAATAATCTAAAATTTTAAAGCTCCATTATATATAGATTAAGGTGCTTTCTGAAAAAGATCAGATCCTGCAGAACGAATGAATGTGTGTGTGTGTGTGTGTGTGTGTGTGTGTGTGTGTGTGTGTGTGTGTGTGTAAGGAGGCGGATAATATGCTCCCACAGTGCTCATTTAGCGGGAGTAATTTATCCCTAATTGTCTAGTGATGTTGGTAAGTGTTGGATTTGATAGGCCAACATTTTTTTATGTACAGATATCAGCTTTAGTATCTGAGCGCTGATTCCATAGGATAGAAATCATTTAGTCTAAAATGATTGAAATGATAAAAGACCTTATTCATGATTAGCCGGATTATCGTCTGAATTGTCGCTATGGTGACGATTATATTGTGAAGCATCCTCCTCTGATGCACTTAGAAGGGACATTAATCATAAATAATTACCATCTGGGAGGCATGGCACAAGTTTTTTTATTATCTCATCTATGGTTGTGGAGTTTGCATGTTCTCCATGTTCTCATGGGTTTACTTTGGCCCAGCATAAAGCTGTCTGACTGTTATTGATGTAACTGTGGAAATAGTCACACCATAAAATCAAACAAACAACCCCGTAGGATCGCTTCACAAACTCACTTTGTGAGTGTGTCCTAATATTTTTGGCCACTGTGGGTTTGTGTCCTAATATCTTTGGCCACCGTGGGATTGTGTCCTCATACTTTTGGCCACTGTGGGTTTGTGTCGCAATACTTTTGGACACTGTGGGTTTGTGTCTGTTTGGTATGTGTCTGTTCATCTTAATACTTTTGGCCTAATACTTAAAATTTAAATATGTAATGAAATACCCTGAAATGTTTTGAGCAGTGTACAGTAGTATTTCTCAGTGGATGGAAATATGTTGGTACAGACACTGGGTATTTGCTGCTCCCCACTGGCCCACTGAGATGCTGCACCTGTCAAATCTGGATTGTAGTAACCTCGATCAGAAAGAAAGATCTGAATAAACATGTAACAGTGTGTGAGCCAAAGGACAGAGCAGGAAGCTGAAGGTAGAGGCGCTACATATGGAGGTAGGGTGAGAAGTTGGCACGTCCTGTTCACACATTGGGCAGCCCAGTCTGGAACCCGTCCGTTTACAAAGGCGTCTGCTTCCTTGTCTAGACACGATTCATGAAGAAGAACCTTCTGTGTGATTAAACTGAAGAGGGTGATGACTTTGACAGGCATCAGCTAATCAAAAGAACAAAAAAAGAAAACAAAGAAATGAAAATGTATAAGTAGTCATGTGGGTACACACACACTGCATCATTATAGGTTCAGCAATATTTGATGTAATCTTTTAGGTATGCAGAAGTCCTGGGGCTCAGAAATAATAATAATAATCTCCTGCAGGAACTGTGAACGTGTGCTGCATCTGTGCATTTTTGTTACCTGTGTGTGACCAGTCCATGCCGTTATGCTGCTGGCCATGTGCTGGTTTGCCCGTAGAATTTGGCTTCCAGACCTAGGCAGATCAGGTCAGATACGGCTCAAAGACCTGGACAGTTCTGGCTGGGTGCGGGTCCGAGACCCAGTCGATTCTTAATAAGTTTAATTTAATTTGTCTGCTTTCATTTCATTTTAAGCTTGATTCTGTCTGAGACCTGGCTGGTTCTGGCCAGCTGTGGGTGGCCACAAGTCCGTGATCTGGTCAGCTTTGGCTTGACACGGATCAGGGAGAGAAACCCCAGACGTCGTCTCGTTGCATTTGTGTTCCTTCTTGTTCGTTCATTAGCGGTTCGGATTCATGAAAAGCTTTCTTCAGACAAAAACATGCAAAGATTCTCAAGTCGAGTGTTAAGAAGTTCCTAATGAAATAGAAGTTCCTCAGAAATAATAAATTCTTAACTGTTATCTTTGGATTCTTACATAGACTCTTGTTTTATTGCTTTATTATAATCCTTATGTATCTAGATCTAATCAAATTACACTAAAAGCTTTGTTTACAGAACAAATCAATAACTTCTTCATTACTGTTAAAACTGTGAAGAAATGTATCAGGCTTTCGTTGTATTATTATTTTATTTTTCGTGTTGTTATCGGGATGCAGTCAGTTCAGTTCTGCATGTCATGATGTGATTTTGTTACTTTAACTGCGTAACAGTTTTTTTTTTTTCTTTTTTTTTTTTCTTTTTTTTTCAAGTTCAAACAAAACCTTTTCCCAAGTGTCTGGAAATTCGTGTCGGTAATTGAAGGCAGACCCGCGATGACGCACGCGGTTCCGCTTTACCGCCGCTGCGTGTTTTTCCGCCTCTGCTTTAAAAAAAGGAATGACTTGTACCTTACTTTAATCTCTCATAAACACAGTCTGCTTTAGTCTTAATCGGACAGGATTTAAAAAGGGGGCGATGCAGAGAGCGTAAACCAGGCCTGTGACGACGGACCCAAACCGGACGGAGAAGGATTTGTTTATACGTAGCCGAGAACATTTTTGGAATGTGGAAGAGGACTGAGGAAACTGGGACGCACATAAGGGACAAGAGTCCAATCATGTGGGAGTTTGGGGGGCGGAGAGAGGGAGAGGGAACGAAAGGGAACAGTCGGGTCAGATGGAGGAGGAGAAACGGCGGTGGTCATCCCGAGAAGCAAACATGCAGGACGGGCGAAGAGAGGGAGGAGGGGGGGGGCTGCAGGAAATGAGCTCTCCATCCTGCTGTTAAATCTGACCTCTTGGCTCACGATCAAATGCTCCGCCATCCGAATACCATAGAGGCTCTGTCCTGGGCACGGGCCGAGGGAGGGACGAGGGAAAAGGGGGAGGGAAAACGAGTGCTTCCCAAGAGTCCGTCTGCGATTTGAGACATTTCATGGCAAAGAGTGTCCCAGAATGAACCTCCTGCTCCAGCAAACGTCCTGACGTGCTTGGAAATGCACCCGGGCGTCAGAGATGTGCCGAGCCAAAAGTTTGGAGACAGATTTTCTGATGCCTGACACTATTAATAACTGATTGCTGGATTGATGAACTGTGTGACGACAGGTATCTTCTCTTGCTCTACACAGAGTTGATTTAAGGAACTTACTGAGCCATCCCTTGATGGACTGAACTGTGTGGGCCCTTGGTGTCAAGCTTTTGGAGAGTTTTCTTTGCCACAGCTTTGCTCTCGGACCTTCATGCACAACACAGTGAACTTGGACTTTTAGCCCTGGCGCGGCTTTTCTACGTGTTAGGGATCCCCAGATGTTAGACTCCAGGATGCGACGCTTTAACAAGCTTAAGAAATCCTTTCCTTTCCTTGCGCACTTTCACATTTATAAAGTAAGTACGTGTGTTTTACTCCAGGATTTTACTTTATTTGTTCTGGTGAATTATCTGTATCTATATAATATCTATATCTGATACCCCTGTACATAAACCGGGGTATCATATGAATTCTCGATATAATTACATATCGATAATAGGGCAATTAATTTGTGTCCTTCAAAAACCAGTTTGTAAAAGTCTTGAGTTTTATTAACTCATTTGTTTTTGTAGTATATTAATTGTTGCTTTTTATTTTAGTTCTTTTACTCCAACAAACTGTCAATTTTTATTAATTAAACCCTTATCTGTTATTTAGCATGTAATTGTGGTGAATTTCCCCACTTTGGGACTAATAAAGCATTATCTTATCTTATCTCATCTTATCTTAAGGAAGGTATAGCTATATTCTTCATTCTTAAAACGTTATCTGTTGTTTTTTTGACGTTCCGTACACAAAGCAATGCTTAAGAAAAAAAAAAAGTTTCATTAAGGACCATGTCTCCAGTCCAACATACACTAAAAACCGAATAAGCCCAGGTTCTAACCTGAACATGTACTCATGTTTCTTATTTAATGAAAAGTCGGTTACATAAAAGAAACACAAATATATCAATTAATAAGCTTTAATTTAGAAATAAACAAAGTTTATTTGTGTTCAATAAATAAATCTGGTCTGATTTCTAATCCAGAGTGAGATACCAGTGTTAAAACCAAAGTACAGGACCCTGTTATTATTTTAATTAGATGATCTGAAGCTCTTAGTGTGAATCTTGTATGAGTAAGAAATGTTAAAAATTAAGCTCTGACCAGCTGTGGATGGTGTTTAATGAAAGACGGCGAGTTTAAACACCAGAAAATGACTTGTTGAAGAAAATCAGAAAGAACAGAGCTGATGGAAGAGATAAAGCTGCTGATGCTGTATAACTCTCCTGTAACTCTGACCGATCCCTAAAATAAATACCAGCTAGAAGCTCATTCACTTCATTTTTGTTGATGGGACTAAAACAGTGTCGTTGATCTTTAGTCGAGCTGTGAATCCATTAAGAGCCCAGGATGTATGATTTACTCTACTCATTTCTTTTATCTCAACTTTAGAACTTTAATCCAAATCCTTGTTTATAATTAAGGCTGATGAACCTCGACTCATTAGAAGGATCAGTCTGTTTAAGAGCTTCATATAACTCATTAATATCCAAACTAAGATATTTCTTATAAATTTTGTCAGTCTAGTATTTGTATAATTAGAACGTAACTGCTTGATTGTGTGGAATAAAAAGAGAGATAACGTGGTATTTATTATTAAATGTTCCTGTAACAGTGATATTCATGCGTTATTGATTCAGCTTACATAACGCTCTAGTGCTGAGCTGTACATATGGAAAGTGTTATACCAGAGTGTCATTCCTCTTGCATAACTGCACTGAAACTGGATTCTTAAGCTGCTTTTCCCTTTTACTGTTTTAAATTCTCTCCTTTATGCTGTGTCTTCATTCTGATTTCCATCCTCTGTAGCTTCCTTTGGTCCAAAATTAACCCATTCATACTGGCTCTATCCAGCAGGATTATTTTAACTTGCCTGAGAGTACTCACTTTACAATGTGTTATAATGTATAATAAATGCATGGAGTTTATGTTGTTCTCAAATCTTAGTGTACTTTTCTGCATTAATGCTGCAACACAGAAGTGTAAATGACCTTTACCAAGGGTCCTGGTCCGACCCCGACCCCATACCATGATAGAGCCTGGCTTTTGGGCTTGTTCTTGTTCTAGTCTGCGGTAGCCCAGCGGTTAAGGTACTGGACTCTAGAACTGATGGTCCAGATAAAATCCTACCTCTGACAAGCTGCCACAGTTGGGTCCTTAACTTGAATCATTACTTAAACTGTAAGACTGTATCAGTATCAGACAGGCTGTCTCTGGATAAGGGCGTCTGCTAAATGGCATAAATGTAAATGGATGCTCCTTTTTTCGTCTTTGGTTCAAAAAAAGATCTTTAATCCTGATTGGTCCCCCAATCTCCATGGTGGTGGTCCATCCTAGATACCTCTGAGCCCAGATATGTGGTCGGAGCTTCTCGACATGGTTAACATGAGGTTTTTTTTGTAGAGTAAAGCTTTAGGTGGTATTTGTGAATGTAGCTTTATATTGTAGAGCTTGATAAAGGTTTGATAAAGTAATCCCTTCTATCAGCTATTGATTAATGATGCTTATTGATGCATCATGCTTCTCGTACCACCTTTTTCTCACTATTGCATTGCACTAATGCATTAAGGGATGCGATTTGACACAAAAAACTTTTTAAACAACTCTCCATGGTTTGTCGCCCCAGATGTTTGAGCCAGGGAACGTTACACATGCCTTTGGCTGAAGTAAGACTCTTGTGAGTCATTTGGATCCTACTGAGGACTGAACGCCTCGCTGCTCCTCCGTTTTGTTTTCCGTTCCCAGTACACACTCCCCACTGTCCCGTGACCAGTGACACCCAACTGCCCTGCGCACTTCCTGCCTACAACGTCCCACCTTGCACGGTGTCAATATTTTCCTTACCATCTGAAAGAGGCCCTTTAAAGTTGTTCAAGCTTCACTCTGTCACTCGAGCATTACTCTGTCTCTTCAGGAATGGTTTGAGGAGCATGATGAAGTTGTTTTTTTATCAAAATGGGTAATAAAAGGATTGTTTTGTACCAAAACGTTATCCTAGTAGCGCAATCCAACTTCAGCCTGGCATAAAAGGAGAAAGTAATAATAAAGAAACAGGTAAGCACAATTTAACGACCATCTGATCAACGTCTGTTGACTTTGAAGACTTTTAAGGTATTAACAGTAAATTTTTAAAAATCATAATAGGACATAAATGTATGTCTTTTAACCTTTAAAATAAAGAAAAGTTTATCCTGTGTATTTGAACTGTATTTTTATATTAACATTATTTTATACTTTGAGTTGTTGTTTTTTTTAATATAAATTCAAGCTCTTTTTGGTTTAGTCTAGTTTCCTTAAATAAGGACTTTCCCCCTCTCTTATTTATGTTTTCCACTATCGTATTTCTTTCTCTTTTGAAAAACAAAAAACAAAAACAAAAACGGAAAATACGGCAAATATGAACTTTGAGATGTAAAACGTAATCTACATAAGAAAACGTTTTTTTTTAATTCTTATGAGCATACTAGACTCTGCTTATATTAGAACTATATTTGAGAACATCATTACGAACTTCTTATCGTTTTTTTTCTTCTAGAGCTTAGGGAGAAAGAAAGTAAGAAAGGAAAATGCTGTAAGCTGTAAAATGTTGTTTCAAAGCTTTGTGAATTTGTTCAGTGGTGGTTTAAAGATAAATTCTGACTCTGCTGTTCTCCAGCTCATTCCCATGTCAATGGGGGTATTGACTGGATGGAGCTTTGCTCCAGACCTTAATAGTGGAACTGGAAGGGGCGAGGGTGCGATCCTCACGACCCCTGGCCTTTCATGTGTCAGTACAGGAAGCTCGTAGTGTACAATGGCGCAATTCTGCTCGTCTGAACCTGCACACAGCAGCTTCCCCTCGCTTTTGTTCTTAGAGCAGCTGCCTGGTACTGAAGCTCTGCTCTGACCCCATACCCATTACTCCAAATTGGGCCGTCATTGAATTGTGTAACCTTAATCTTAAACAATAACACCACTGTCTAACATGAACCCTTCCTATAGGGCTGTCCACGACCAAGGATTTTGTTGGTCGACCAATGGCCGTCATTTACTCCAACTAATCGACCAATCGAT
>JAVSBV010000067.1:2707031-2724858 GCA_033117975.1 Parotocinclus spilosoma | reverse complement strand
GTGTGTGTGTTGGTGGTGGTGGTGTGTGTGGCTGTGTGGCATGTGTTTGTGTGTGTGTGTGTGTGTGTGTGTGTGTGTGTGTTGGTGGTGGTGGTGTGTGTGACTGTGTGGTATGTGTTTGTGGTGTGTGTGTGTCTCTTTGTGCGTTTGTGTGTTTATGACAGGTGACTGAGCTGGCTCCACTCGGCTCTCTGCTGGACAGGCTGAGGAAGCGTCAGGGTCACATCCTGATCTCGGTACTGTGCCGTTACGCTGTACAGATTTCGTGCGGCATGGCTTACCTGGAGTCCCGTCGCTTTATCCACCGAGACCTGGCCGCCCGCAACATCCTGCTGGCCTCCAACGACCTGGTCAAAATCGGCGACTTCGGCCTTATGCGGGCACTTCCAAAGAACGACGATCATTACGTCATGCAGGAGCACCACAAAGTGCCGTTTGCCTGGTCAGTGCCGGAGATTTGAATGTTTGTTTTTTCTTACTTTCATGATGCATCACTTTAAAATGTATAAGTGAATAAGTAAGCATACGTATAAATAAATTGATACTCAAACTTTAAAATAAACAATAAATAAACAATGCATACTCACATACTAAATATTCTAATGTGTGTTTTAACAGGTGTGCTCCAGAAAGCCTGAAGACACGAACCTTCTCCCATGCCAGTGACACTTGGATGTTTGGCGTTACTTTATGGGAGATGTTCACCCATGGCCAGGAGCCGTGGCTCGGCCTCAACGGGAGCCAGGTGTCTTTTATGGGTCCCTAATCCAACTAACTGCCTATTTTAATTGGGCATTAGCTTATTAAACAGTCATTCAGTGCAGGTCACGTTCAGTGCAGCAATATTAGTATTAGAATATTTAGTATTTGAGTATGCATTGTTTATTACCTAGTTTAAAATTAAGTTTTGAGTATGTTAATAGTTAATTAACTATCTATATTAATACATATGCTTACTTATTCACTTATTCAAATTTTATTAATTAGTTTAAAAGAGTTTAAGTAATCAAACCGTATGCAAAATCAATCATTATTAATTATTCACACTCCACAAATAAGTATGCATACTTATGCAAACTATGTACATAAGTAATAGTAAAAAAATATTTATTCTCATATAAGTATGCCTACTCAAAAAAGAATGCAAATTGTAGTAAGTAAAATAATAAGAATAACTGAGTATGTTTAAATAAAGTAAGTATTAAATAATAAATATTTAAAAAATATGCATACTGCTCTTTTGAGTATGCATTAATTGCATACTAATATTTTGAGTATGCATACTACTTTTTTGAGTATGCATTAATTGCATACTACTTTTTTGAGTATGCATACTACTTTTTTGAGTATGCATTAATTGCATACTACTTTTTTGAGTATGCATACTATTTTTTTGAGTATGCATTAATTGCATACTACTTTTTTGAGTATGCATACTAATTTTATGCATTATTTTCATACTGCTTTTTTGAGTGTGCATATTACTTTTTTTGAATATGCATTATTTCATACTGCTTTTCAAAAGTTTTCATATTCAAATAAAGGATGCAAATATATTATTACATTAGTAAAATAAATGTAAAATTACTTATTTTTAAGTAACAACTGATAATGCAAATAAATAAAAGTATCCATACTCCAACTGTGCATACTAAAGAAGTCAATCGAAACGAACCACCTACTTTAATTTGGCATTAGCTCATTAAACAGTCATGCCACGTTCAGTGCAGCACTATTACTATTAGAATATTTAGTATTTATTTAGTATGCTTTGTTTATTTCACATTAAAAAATTTTAACTACTTTAAAAAAGTTTAAGTAATCAAACCGTATGCAAAATCAATCATTAACTATTCACACTCCACAAACAAGTATGCATACTTAAATACGCAAACTATGTACATGAGCAAAAGTAAAAAATATTTATTCTCATATAAGTATGCCTACTCAAGAAAGAATGCAAATTATAGTAAGTAAAATAATAAGAATAACAGTATGTTTGAATAAAAAGTAAGTATATTGAAAAAATATGCATACTACTTTTTTAAGAATCCATTATTTGCATACTACTTTTTTGATAAAACATTATACGCATACTGCTTTTTTGAGTATGCATAATTTACTTGTATATGAAAATTGTATTAATAACTAACAGGTGATAATAAAATTCAAACGTATTCAAATAAAGGATGCAAATTATATTATTACATTAGTAACATAAATGCAAGTACTTAAAAATAAGTAAAAAGTAAGTAAAAAAAAGTAATAAAACCGTATGCAAAATCAATCATTACTAACTATACACACTCCACAAATAGGTATGCATACTTAAATATGCAAACTATGTACATAAGTAATAGTAAAAATAGATTTTGTCTCATATAAGTATGCCGACTCAAATTGTAGTAAGTAAAATAATAAGAATAACTGAGTATGTTTAAATAAAGTAAGTATTAAATAATAAATAAAAAAAATATGCATACTGCTTTTTTGAGTATGCATACTGCTTTTTTGAGTATGCATTAATTGCATACTAATATTTTGAGTATGCATACTGCTTTTTTGAGTGTGCATATTACTTTTTTTGAATATGCATCATTTCATACTGCTTTTCAAAAGTTTTCATATTCAAATAAAGGATGCAAATATATTATTACATTAGTAAAATAAATGCAAGTACTTAAAAATAAGTAAAAAGTAAGTAAGTAAAAAAAGTAATAAAACCGTATGCAAAATCAATCATTACTAACTTTACACACTCCACAAATAAGTATGCATACTTAAATACGCAAACTATGTACAACAACCTAAAATAAAACAGCATAACATCCGTTGTAATACTTTTTTATTCGGTAATACCTTGCGGTTTGTTTTGTGTTGAGTTTTAATAACTCAGTATTATCACATTTTATAAACAATTTTATAGTCTGGACATTTAGGCATGATATTCCACGTTTCGCCACTGGAGGGCAGCAAAGCATAGTTTACTTATAACGGGTCTAGCGTTTACAAAACTGCAAAATAGATAATATAGGGTTACACAATTTTAGCCCTCAGCCACATGTTATAATAATTCATTCATTAACACAAGCATGGCTATATGCTAACTTTATAATATAGTCCTAATAGTAGTGTAATAATGCATGAGTCTTATAAATAAGCTTTATTTTCAAATAAATAAATAAGCCATTTTCTGAAAATAAACTGTGCTTTTTGTACTTTGTAAAATGTAAACACCCTTACTGAACCTCTTAGATCCACCATCGCACCCTCCCCCCTTCTTATCCTATTTCTCATGATATGACTAAATATTGTTATATTGCCCACCCTGTTTTGAACTCAGCCCCGGTTCTGGACTGCTTTGCTTGGGGGGGGCAGTAAAACATAATGAGTGGGCCTGTTGTTGATAGTCATATTTTTGAAGCCAGAAATATATTAAGGTCTTGCGTTGTGCTTGGGGGAGCAAAGACACAATCTGGGGGGGCAATGCCCCCCTCAGCCCCCCCTAGAACCGGCCCTGCCGTACGTCATTGAGCTAGGCTCTTCAGTGTCCACTGTACCACTTGGGGGACAGAGTGAATGGGCATGTAACGCACAGCTTTAGCAGAGGTTATTATTCAGTACTGCTTTTACTATGTGCAGCATGGGTTCCCTCTCGCCAATGCAACGAGGAGGAAGAGAAACCATAATGAAGAATTTTCCCAGAGACCCCTACACTCAAGGAGGAGCCCAAAACCCTCTAGATGGCAAATCTACAGCTGGGTATCTTGGTGAGGACTTGGTGGTTCAGTGCCCTTTGCTCCTTATTTTTCTCCTTCACTTTTGGAGTTTGTTTTTACAATCGAACTTGTCATATTCTTGGTTTCCTGCCGATTTTTATTTCAAGCATTAAAGAGATGTTTTTATTGCTATTGATGATGAGTCTATCACGGTACATATCATTATTGTTTTATCACCCAGGCCTAGTATGACGGAGTACGGACAGACCCCTGCCTCTGGCAAGTTGAGTTTTTTTTTAGTATAAATACTCGCAGAAGGAGATTTGGAGAACATACTAAAATCCACACAGGCTGTCCCTATTGAACAAATTAGCACTACCTGCTGTACCTATGTGCTACTTGTTTTGTGCGAGATAAGCCCCTAAAAGCCTTTTTGCCATTCTCATGCTAAAACACTGCACTTCATGTGAAAAGCTGGTAGGAATAATTGTTGGCCATTAGCTCTTCCAATTTGTCCACCAGGTCTGGCACGCATAAAAACTATTTTCCCGTTACTTACCTTCCAGTGCACCTCATTATTAGGGATAAACAGTGTCTTGAAAAGGATGGATATTGTAAAATGTTTGCTGGGAAAGGTATTTGTTTTATTTTGCGCAAGAACGGACCGTACCATTTACTCTACTCTTTTTAGGTCTAGGCTAAAAACATTCGTATTCACGCAGGCTTTTGGTTAGATTTAGGCTGGGACTCTAAATGGCTCAGGTCTGCTCTTGCCTCTTGGCTGTGATACCTTCTGGTTCTCCTCTTTCTAGCTATGCTGCTATAGTTAAAGCTGCCAGTCTTATGCTGAACATGCCATCAGTAATTATTAATAGATTCTGTGATCCTAACCAATAAGTAACTACAGTTTCTCTTTTCTCTCTGAGCAAATGTTCCGGTACCAGTTCCAGCAGCACACACTTAGATGTTCTTCTAGCTCAGCATTACTCTACTGGTCTTCATCAACAGAAACCAGTCCCACCAGTGTGCAGTAACTCCCTCCATTATTTAGTTAATTAGGAGATGATCTGTCTCCAATAAATTACCACTGAGGACTTATTATCTTAAATCTATTTTGTTATTTAATATAAATTGTATTATTTACTTAATTTTACTATTACTACAACGTCATTATTTCAATTAACATCTAGGCCACCCAAGGAGGATGAGTCTTTTTTGAATCTTGTTCCTTCCAAGGTTTCTTTCTTCTACATTCAGGGAGTTTTTCTTTGCCACTGTCGTCCTAGGCTTGCTCAATTTGAGACTGACCTTTTAAGAGAATATAATATTGTAAAACTGCTATGAGACAATGCACCATTATAAATGTGTTTCACTTCACTACTATTGCTAGCCCTAACACCAAGTGCAAACCATAAAGTGTAAGATAAAAAAGAATTCTTGAACCTTGAACAAAGATTTGTGTGTGTGTGTGTGTGTGTGTGTGTGTGCGTGCGATAAAGACGGGTTGATTGGTACCAATCTATAACCCCCACCCCTCCTCCATCCAAGCCCTAATCAGCTACCCCTGTTGTACAGCAGGGGGTTATTACAAAGGCCACGTCTACTGAAATCCACTGACTGTGCTCTGGGCAGAATTGAGAGCGAGTGTGTGGTGAGCATTAGAATGCGTCATGCTGATCTGCACACCAGAGAAGATATTAGAAGCCATTAGAGGCCATGCTGATGTGTCCGCATGCATGATATCACAGACCTTTCATCACTTCATTATCCTACGCAAACGCACACGCATCACTACCAATTACCTAGGCTGGACCCAATGCCCAGGGTTAATTAATGAAGCTGGATTAGTACTCGTTAACCTCACCGCTCTTTTGCTCACCTACCGGAACTGTGTGTGTGTGTGTGTGTGTGTGTGTGTGTGTGTGTGTGTGAGAGAGAGAGACAGAGAGAGAGAGAGAGAGAGACAGAGAGAGTGAAGTTTATTGCAAGGAGGACCAAATATTCACACATTTTGCTGTTCCTGAAAAGGAAAGCTGTATTACAGTACTGTGCAAAAGTCTTAGGTCACTATTAAATCAATATAGCAATATAACATTGTTTTTCATTCTGGAAGCATCTGGCAGCTACATCGAGATCCCAAGTAGAGGCTTTTTTAGTTCGCAGAAGCTTGATCAGTAATGGTCCAGCTAGGAAACCACTTTTTTTTTTGAATGGGCAACATGGTGTAAAGGCTACAATATGCTAAATCTCATAAAGATTGAAATGAAGATCAGTGGAAAAGATTATGGATGTGATTATGGAGTGATGAAAGTTAGGGCCCAATCATCAAGAATATGGTCATTATACCATTGTTAAAACAACAAGTCTAATGTTTATTCAAGTTTATTAGGAAAAAAGGGTACAATTTCAAGGATGCTCCAGTTTCCTGTAAGGTCACCTTTAGTCTGGATAGAAGATGAGATATGGATGGGCATGGAGGCAAACAGGTTCCATATAGTATCCTATGCCAGATGTGGCATATTGGATCCACCCAGTTTGCACTTCAACAGAAAATGGACTAGGCCCCTGTTCAGGGTGCAAAAACAAGAAAACTGAGTCACCCAGATGATTTCGGACAACCAGATCTTTCACTAGTGTTTAACTGACTTATTAAAGGCTTAATCAAATGTGCAAAAGTATCATTTTGTTAGAGCAGGTCATATGACCGGAGGGCACACACTTTTGCATATCTCTCAAAGTCCTCAGGCAGTGTGACTGTGCTGATCTTGTAGTGCAGCTGTGTAACTCGTATTCAGCACATGTTCTCTTCAAGGGCACTATTATACCTTTTCTCTAAACCTTCTCCACTCAGCTCCATCCCGTTCTAACAGTTCAGCCTAAGTTTCTCAGCCACAGCTGAGAACAACTCACACTGCAGATCAGAGATCACCAAAGACGAAAGAAAAAAACAAATCTCTCTATTTCGAAAGCGACCTCCCATATAAGCAGCCCTGAGCGGCCTTCAGGCATTTTAGTGTCTCTAAGGTAGGCAGAGTTAGAGACGTTCAGTCTAAGAACAGCTAAACAAAAGAATTTGATTACAAAAGGTCACAAGTCACCTCAAATTAAAGACTACTCAACAAAATAACAACATCAGCACATATACAATGATACCTGAATGCTTCTAATGCTATTCTCTACATGTACCAATCAATTTAGGATATTGACAACAGGTCAACAATGTTACTTTTGGTCAGCCAACATCAACACTAGCCTTGCCCTACAAGCTGCTTTGCAAAGAGTACATGTCTTATTGCATAATCTAACCCTACGGACCCAGTGCCAGGGACTCGCGGGTGGGACTTTTTTTTCCCTATTGGTTTAAATGCCTGACTCATGTTGTTTAATAAATGTTTTTTTTTTCCCCTCATTCGTTGTCGTTCTGCAGATACTACATTATGGGCTCCGACTTTTAAAACCCTGTAGGGATCCTGGGGATTTGGCAAGGCCAGGACTGATCTTGCGAGATCACCGGGATGTCCTTCTATAACAATTTCGTCCTCACAGCGATTCAAGACTGAAATATCAGGATGCAATTGGCAAGGGCGCAAGCTTAAACTGAAGACCTGTGCTTTTTGATCCTACTTATAGCAGTGCATCCAAAAACCACCAATTATCAATAGCTAGAACCACATGGACACAGGCCAACCTTGGTCAGGCACTACAATACAGAGTTACAATCACAAATGGTAGGGCAGGGCAGGACTGGGAATGGGAAAGCCTGGGCAAACATGTATAACCCTGGAAAAGAAGGTGGTAGACATGGAATGTTTTTAAATGCAACCAATAAGTGCAAAATAATTTTAATGGTGCCACATAACAACAGAGAAAGAAACGGAGTAACAAGAAAAGCGCCTTTGCAACACAGAACACAAGTGTTAAGTGTGTTGCTTCGCAGTTCCCTGCTCTTAGATAATATTTACTAGTGTCATAAATACAGAATAAGTTGAATTGTGCTTTCACATAAAAGAACGTTTCTCATTCCATAAATATGTTTGTTTGTGTGTAAAAAATAGCTGAAAAATAGCAAACCGATAGTATTGGTCAACATTAATAACACTGCAGTAACTTCACTATTTAATCAAAACGGCTATACTAAAATATACAATAATGCATTGCTAAGTACGGTACATCATCCAGACTGCAATACATGCAGTTTCACAGAGCAGGACAGTGAGAAAGTCCTCAAATCTCTGACACTTTAATTACATGGCCCTGCCTCATTATACCACTAATAAATTTGTTCATTAGCATCTTATGTAATGATCCCGCTTTGCAGAGAGCACAGTAATCCATCACAAAAACGTAGTACGCTGATTCCCGCTGAGTGTTTGGGCCCTGTGCATTTCCATACTCTATCTAAAGCCTGCTGTGAGCATACTCATTCCTACATGCTATAGCTAAAGATGAAATGAATCTGCCAACATGCCAGGAAAGCCGAATAAAGCCGTTCTTTATGTCTTTAAACAGCAAGGCGCTTTAACCCTCAGTTCAGTCCCAACACCTGGTTTAGCTAATCGGGAAAATGAGCACGGAGCCTGGGAATGCGTTTGTGCAAACGAAAATATGCCACACCATCCTTGGGTTCCCTTTAGATATGAGGATAATCCAGAAGTTTCTAATCTTCTCGCAGCTCAGTGGCACAGATGTAAATCCTTACATACAGATATAAAAGATCTCTGAACTCATAAGTAATATTTTGGAATTCTGAATTGCAGCCATTTGCAGATTTAGAACATTTGATATCTGTCAGAACCTGATGTGACCCAACTATCCAGGTTGGGATTTCAGATTTTATATACAGTGCTTACAAAAATTAGGAGGTATTTTATTATTGATATTTTAAAATAGGGCAGCACGGTGGCCATGGTAGCAACGCTGCCTCACAGCAAGAAGGTCTCAGGTTCAGTCCCTGTGTGGAGTCTGCATGTCCTCCACATGCCTGTGTGGGTTTAGTCCGGGTACTCCAGTTTAATCCTACAGTCCAAATACATGTGTGATAGGTTAATTGGTGTCTCTAAAGTGACCCTTAGTGTGTGACTGTGTGTGTGTTTGTCCTACGATGGATCCCGAGCGTCCCGTCTAAAGCTGTTCCTGCCCTAGAGTTTTCCGAGTGGGCACCCACGACCCCGTGTTGATTAAGCAGAAGATAATGGATGGATGGATGGATGAATGGATATTTTATCAGTTCATTTTAGATACCCACTAAGGCTGGATCATATGAGTACAGGTTTAATGATTTTTAAAGTCTGTATTTTTGTTCGAATTTGGGAGCAAACAAATTGTTCAAATCGGCTGAACAAAGAGCTGTTCATGAAATATGATGTTTTATTATTTGTGATGTCATGCAGACCCAATGAGAGACCAAATTGCACCAAAGTGTTCTTGTTAGTGTCACGTTTGTGGTGGCTTGTGTAATTTAAATAAACGTGTATGCTAATTTAAATCTTTAAGCTTCAATGCCACATGTTGGACAAGTGATGTCATGTCAACCATCTGAAACGCAGCACAAACAGTAGCAGTTAATATCTGTTTTAAATAATCTAATAAAGATCTGAAGAGCTTCTTTGAGAAAATACTCTGTTCTAAAGCTCTATATGAATAAATAATTTGACTTGTCCAGACCATGTTAGGCCTTTACCTTACTATATCATCTTTTCTATGTGATCTAGCAACACGTGTGTGTGTGTGTGTATATGTGTGTGTGTGTGTGTGTGTGTGTGTGTGTGTGTGTGTGTGAGAAATCATTTACATTTTGTGTGACACTTTTGTAATCAATCAGTCCAATTCGATCATAAGACGAGATTAGAGACCTATAAGTGTTAAACACATTGTTTTCAGATAATATAATGACTCCTGCTCACTTCAAGGTAATTTTTTAAACATTTTCCTTTTTTGGTATAATGCTACGGCCTGAAAAGAATTCAAATTTCAGGCTTGATTAAAGCTTGAGACGTCTCCTCCAGCCAGACCGAATCACCCTGCACTTCTGCTAAAGATACATTGGGGACATATAATGTTCTTTGGAAAGCATCAGGGATAATCCAGACGCTTCACGCACTAATGCAGTCTCGGACAAGATGAAAGAGCTTCCCATATTGCAAAAGAAGAGGAAACAATTGAAGTTGAACAAAATTCTGCTCTGTGTTGATAATGCTAGGGCAAGTTTTGGCCCATGGCAAATTGGATTATGTTAAGATGGGCTCGGCCGTGAGCTGACAGAAAAAAACGGTTAGTTCTGCTATAGCTCAGGGAAAGTACTAAAATAGTATTTAGATTTATTTGTACATTCACAGTGGGTACATGCAGCAGATCAGGATTATCTCCAGACAGAGTAATTGTGCATCATGACAACAAATTACAGTTTTTCTAATGGATGACTGGAGGTGATTTCAAAAGTTACATATCGTTTTTTGAACATAGAAATGACAGGAGCAAAGACACATCAGAAAGACGTCAATATAGCGTCTTTGTCAGCTTTGCCAGACGTTCAAAAGACGTCAGCAGAGAAGTATTTGCAATGTTTTTCTAAAACATCATTTAGACATCTTATACTGACGTTCAAATTATGTCAACAAGATAAGTTTAAAATAATGCATGTGTAATAATGTGATGGAGTCCAGAATCAACGTTTGACACTGCAGCCCTAAGCTTGTCAAATAAACAAAGGTTTAACATTTTACTGCCATAAATCTTATTTTTGTCATACTTTGTTGTTTTGCTTGCTTATTTTTTATTTCATTTATTACATGAATAATAGTTATTTTTCTATTTCTTTTCCTAAACCTACGTGCATAAGCAGGAACTACAGAACATTATGGTCCGTGTTACGTACAGACACAAGAAGAGACATGGCATTTAAAACATTGTACTTTATAGCTTCGGTCATGTGACTTATTTTCTCTTGTTTGTGTGCAACCAGCGAGATATTGTGTGTTTATATTTTGGTCCTACATTGTGTGTGTGTGATGGTTAATGTGTAATTGTAACTGAAGAGCCATGGTGTTGTTTATTTCCTGGAGGGAATGATGTGTAGAACAGTTTATGTTTTGGATGCTGTGTAGGTGGTGGTGTTCCGCTCGTGTTTCCAGTAGCATAAAAAGACTAGGCGATTATAGTCACTGACTATTGACAGGGTATGAAATGAAAGGTACAACAGGCATTACATGTCTATCGTGACCACATTTTTTTTTTATGTATGCCAATGGTATTTTGTACATGCATTCTCAGTTGTAAAAGCCATTTTTAAATATGGTGTTTGCATTTTTTATTTAAAATAAGAAAATAATAGACAAAAAATATTCTGAATGGTAAGTTTTATTTAAATCTAAGCAAAATAAAGTTTTACGTTCAAATAGTGATGCGTTTTTTAGGTTTTCAAATACTCTACTCTTAACAAGGCCCAAAAAAGCACAGCAGCTTTTCCATTTTAGGGATCTCCTCAATACAATCTATAACAGACATTCATCTCGACTGTCCAAGCACCTAAAGTGACGCGCATGGGCAAGTCAAATGAGTAAATGAGTCAGCAGTTACAAGTACTTGTTAAAAAGACCACGTCATTCATCATTTGTTTCAAACTTTACTTTAAAGCTTTTTTTTTATTTTAAACACTCCAGCCATGTCCATATCTTTAAAAAAATCCTCAAAAATATCCTTTTGATTTGGTTTGCACAGAGACATCACCGCAAATACTCTACTTACGAGGTCTCCTACTTCCCTTTCTGGCTACCTCCCTCGCTGCTCTTGTCCATTGTCAATTTTCCCCTGTGCGCAATTCATAATAAAATGATGTCAAAACTCGCATGAATTCGGCTGTAACAGAAATGTATCAGACTTCAATCAGAAAATGGTGTAAATCACAATGGAAAATGTCAGATTCAGTGTTTCTCTCCATTCACACTGCCCCAAAGATCACATCTGTGTCACGTATGATGACATTTACCTTACACTTTTACCTGCTGTGTGAAAATAGCTTAATACATTTCTAACTGTGGGCTTACTGTATCACTGCATCCCTGCTGATTATATTGTCCAATGCCTTTACAATTTCCTCTTTAGCACTGAACGGTAAATAAGTGGCACTTTAATTCTAGGAAAGGAAATTGTTCTTGGTCTTGTAGAAACCGTATTAAGCTTTCTGTTCACTGACCGGAATAAATGTAGTGGCAGTACAGTATGTCTTCCTATAGATCAATTACTGACTTGTTCATCCTTCTCTGTTTTATTCTCCAGTAGAACTAAAGTCAGCCCGCTATTGTCCCTTCCATCTGCTGCAATTACTCTTCATAAAACACGGACGAGAGCGGTGCTGTTCTAAACAGTGCTCCAGCCACTCTGCTAAGCGCACACATCTAGTCTAATAAAAGGTAATTGTTTGATCATCATGTTCAATTAAGCGTTGAAAGTAAGATTAGAAGCTATTTTAAAAAAAGGCCCAGTCACACCAGCACTTGGCGGCCCGTTATTCCGCGCCGAGCGGGAACGTGCTGACAAGAGGAATTACAGCACACACTTTCACACTTTTAGAGGCAAGTGTACGGGTTATGTCTTTCACACAGTTTTACACTATGCAATGCTAATTCACAATGCACCTGTTCAGAACGCTTGCTTTAACAGGTGCGGTTTTCACAAGCCCTGATGCAAACAAGTATCAGACTTTGAGAAGGAGATTTACTGGAAATGAATTGTATCAGGCGCTATATTAAAAAAAAGATCTGACAATGTATTTAGAATAATTGTAGAGATTAAACATCTGATCTTTTGGGCGATCCTGACCATTACTGAGTAAAAGGGAAAAACAAAGCATGCAGAGACACAGATGGTCTACAGTCTGTAGTTGTAGAACTACAAAATGCTTTTATATGGTAAGTGGAACTGATCAAATGGATAACAAGACAAGAAACAATAAGGTGTACCTAATAAAGTGACCGGTGAGTAGAAATGTGCGATATTTATTGTCTGCGATAATCACTTAATTGCTGCGTTAACGACGCGCAGGCTGACGTCATCGAGTATGCTCCACGCGTTTAAATTGCGAGAGAGTGCCCATACTGTGTGCTAGCATAACTGCCTAAACAACACACCTAAAGCTGAAAATGAGTGAACACACTGCCAGCCTCGCAATCTACCGCCATACATTTAATTCCTAGGCGAGAATCATCTTCACTCGCGTGGAGATGGTTTGGATTTGAAAAGACTGACATCGGTCAAAAGACAGCAATTTGCGAACTTTGTAAGAAAGCGGTTGCCGTTAAAGATAGCTCGACAACTAACCTGTTCCATCATCTCCAAACAAACTACCGCACAAAGTATGAGGAATATGAAAAGCTTCGGGAGCCCGCTGTCCAAGACAAACCTAAAACAGCCAAGGTGTCTGGCAAAACACACACTCAGCAAGAGTCATTCACTTAAAGTGCCTTATGACAACAAAAAAAAAAGCAGCAGATGGCAAGAGATAAACGCGGTCACCAACTACATCGCAAAAAACATGGTGCCTGTTTAAGCAGTTAAGAGAACTGGCTTCAAACAACTTTAAAACACTGTAGATTTAAGATATAAACTGCCTGGCCAAAAATATTTCAGTCGAACTGCTCTGCCCAAACTGTATGAATCATGCCGCCAAACTCTGGCACATAAGCGAAAAGACGTCGCACATTTTTCCAACACAGCGGATTTATGGTCAAGCAGAACGTCTGAGTAATAATTAATATCATTTAAGGCGTGCAAGCTAGTAAAATATAAGACTTTAAACAGGTTTTTTAAATAATACAAAATATCGTTATACACAAAATTACAGAAAATAGAGATATCATTTTTCGTCAATATCGCACACCCCTATGTGTGACTAAATAATGTAGTAGATTGTTTTACTATATCATTTGATAAAGATGATCTCAACTTTGTAAAAGTTTGACAATTTCACATCTGTGGACAGATAATAAGTTGAACATTGTGTGTCTGTTTTTGTGGTTGAAAACATCTTTTACAGCTGTGTATTCTGTGCATACATTGAGGGTTTATTCCATTTGGGGAATAATTTGTCAAAACTTCTTTATGACATTTTACCAAGCATATGTAAAAATAGTGGTCAATCGTATCAAGTATAACAGTATGGTGTAAGGATACTATAAATACAACAAAGGAAATGCTGCTACTACGTAAAAAGATGATTGTTATGTAAATTAATCAGTAAATATAATGTTCAAAATGGACATGTCTATCCAAAAAACAGGTGTTTGTGTTATTAGTCTACACATAATCTATTTATTATGACTGATGAAGATTTTACTGAAGCAAATATCCAGGTAATTCAAAGTTGCACACAAATATTTACTTATGCAAATGTTTGGGCATCCCCAGTCAAATCACAGATCACAAGGTTTCATGAGATTAAAAAAATGTTAGCAGTGCACAAACTTGTGCATAACACCATTTAATTTTGCTCAGTGAAATTACATTCAGTGGTTGCTCTGCTCTTGATACAATCAGCTAATCCTAAACCTATAGCATATGCTTGTGTCTCACATGTAAGCAACAGGGTTGGGTAAAAGCAAATCTGCACAATCATTTGCGATAAGCGCTCAAACCCTGAAGAGTTTAGGAAACTATTACAAAGGGTGCATGTTTTATTCTAACAGGTTGCTGGAATAATGCCAGTGCACCTGACATGAACCAACATCCACTTTAGAGGATCATGAAAACTCAGCATAGAGCCTGAAGACCTAAAGATGTGTGTGGAATGTATTGCTCAGATGCCATGAGAAGACTGCTCTTCTGAAAGCTCTAGTCTGGGCCAAGTTGAGAGCAGCATGAAAACGTGCTGGAGTGCATGTTCCACAACGGAAGAATCAAGGTCCCAAATAACTCCATAGCCTAAGATATCCTGCCCATGGGTGCTGAATCTGCACTACATTTCCAACCACCCCCACTTCCTTGTTTCACATGTGAACACACAAACTACTTTTTATAATAACTGTGGTTGATTATTGTTTGTGTTCCACAGGAATTCTGTAATGGTCTTAGAGATGGGAATTCAGTGGTGAGCAATTTGTTTTTGACAACTACAGTGAGTAAACATCCAAACAGGAAGCTAGATAAATCTTAGTAAATAATGAATGGGACTTTTTTCATCTCTGGCAGGTCAAATATGACTAACAATACTGGGAGCATGGTAAGCTGTAGGACTTCAGGATGTAGAGAGAGACACGGTGGCAGACGGAAAGAAAAGGGGAGTAAGTGAGAGTGTGAGAGAATGTTTATCAGGTACTATGACTACAAAGCAGCAAGCCGCACAGACAAAAGTAACCAGTCTCATATTTAGAGTTACTGTACAGATACAAGGACCCAACAGTATCAGTTTGGCAGAGCCAAGAATTAAACTCTCAGACCTTGGATTAGAAGTCGGAAGTGGCGACTTGTCAGTGACTCACACACAAACACTTCCCACTTGATCTGACTTACCACAGGTGTTTCTAGACTAAATTATATGTGCACCTTAGTACAGAAAGTAGAGTGAAAAAAGCTTTCCAGTCAGTCAACTATTATTAATTGATTAAAAATAAATAAAACAATTAAAAAAAAAATAAATTTTTTTTTTGTTTTTTAAAGTTGCATGGTTCATTCATTGCAATATTTGGTGATGTCCATTATTCCACAGACACAAAAAAGAAAGAAAAAAAACGGGCAAACTGTACTTCAGTTCAGCAATCCCAGATAAAATGAACTCTTTACCACCCTGATTTTAGTACAGCACATGCTCCAGTAAAGTGGGTCTGATTACGCCCCTGGCACTTACTAACACACAATCCAGTTTGTCAATCTTTTGGATCTGCCACAAATACAGTGACTCTGCTTCATCCGCAAAACGCTTTGTTCATGCAGGATCAATGACAGAATAAAACCTAGATAACTGCCAAATAATCAATCAATCTTACAGAGAAGAGAGTCCAGAAAACTGGATTTGTCAATCAACAAACCATTCACCAGACAAAGGCCAAACAAAACAGCAAAATATTATGTTGTTAATGGTCTCAAACAGCATATAGAACAAATCAGAACTGATCAGAAAATTAGCAATAATTAAACAAATAGTTAAGTAACTTAGTAGACTTAATAAACCCCTCCCTTTAATTTAAATGTCAAATATATTTCAAAAAGGCAAATTTACATAAAAAGCAAATCCTAAAGCAAATATTAATTCACTATTTAATTTTAGAATAGTTGTGGGAGGCCTGATGAAGACGAGCTATGTGGTAGCTGAAACCACAAATGCATGATATTTTGTAAATATTCTCACAAGTATTCTTACTCCTGGTTCTACATTATAGCTTGTTTCTAGCCCATCACCTCTGATGGGATGCATCAGGTGTAGCAGATTACTAAATAACAAATACAGAGTTCCCTCGTCACTTTTCGGTTTACCTTTCTCGGACTCGGTGCAACGCTGGTTTTCAAAAAACATTAAAGGAAAAAAATCTATCGAGAATTTTCGCTGTTTTGCTGGTTTTTCCGGAACTCGATCTGCACATGCGTAGTATGTGTGGTATAGTTACCGTATACATATAAATGTATTTAATAAACTTTCACGTTAAAAAAAATCACAACAATAAAAGGAAATGTTATAAATCATAAAATATTACCATTTACAGTAAATAGCGTATTTACTCAACGGATAAAATAAATAAATAAATAAATAAATAAATAAATAAATAAATATAGCGTCCCTACTTCGCGGATTTTCGATTATCACGGGTGGTCCTGGAACGTAACCACCGCGATAAACCAGGAAACACCGTAATCCTTTAATCTGAATTAAAAATCTTTTATCTTTAGACTTAAAAGGTAATGTTAGATTTGATTTTTAAAAATGGATAATTAAAAATATAAATCTTTTCCTGATTGTATCTTTGTGTACAAGAGTTTCCAGCTTATTGTTTTGCACTTTTACGTTTGGACCATTTTTTACCCTGGACTGTATACACATATACTGTATAGATCCCCACCACGTGAAGTCCTATTCCAACCCTGGTACCAATACAATCTGGAGGCTTAAACTGGCATGAGCCAGCTGAGGGGAATAAACACCTGTGATGGTACCACTGGTCATGCAAGCATGCTGTGTGCACGGAAGCACTCAATTTTTGATCTGCAGTCACCAGGAACCGAGCTCTGATCCAGCAGGTTGAAAAATAAATTATTAAAACCCAGACATTACGCGGTAGTCTGTGTGTGGGTGTGCACTATACACCATGTTAGACTAAGGGAGCTTATTGCAAAAATAAGGTAATATCACTCAGCATATTTGGCAAGATGAAAAAAATATATAACAGAAATAAGAACTATATTAGAGAGTTACCAGTGTAAAATTACATTTATGAATGATTTATCAACATGAAACAAGAGGAAAACAAAAGAAATCTGAGAAGGAATGGAAAACAGTTCAATAGTAACCAGTAGGTCCTGAAAAAAAAAAAAAAATCCAACCTACTGTTGCATAACAATCTGGGAACCATCTTGGAGGTAAAGGTGTAAAGTGCTATAATCTGATATAATAGTGACAATCTTAAAAAGAGTTCAGATATAACAGGTTCCGTAAATGCTACTCTGTCATTATTACTCAAGTACAAATTTACCGTCTCACCATACATTATTATTTATTGATAAGTAGTGCATAAGCTGGGGTAAATGGTTTATCAAATGTCTTTGAAATGTCTTTCAGTACGTGACTACATTTTCTACCCCCCATAAAGCACAATTCAATCTGCATGGGTCTGCAACATCCATACACACAAGTACACAGTTTCATCACTCTGAGTCAGCCTCATTATGTAACACTGCACCACTACATCAGGCAGGAACAGGATGATCAGAGAATCCCTCTCCTCCTCCCTCCCTCCCGCTCTCTCACACACAGTGCTGCAAAGTGATGGGAACATTCATTATGAATATAGTGCAGTACATAGAGAGAGACAGACACACAGAGAGAGAAACAGAGACAGACACACAGAGAGAGAAACAGAGACAGACACACAGAGAGAGAAACAGAGACAGACACACAGAGAGAGAAA
>JAVSBV010000067.1:2693296-2706931 GCA_033117975.1 Parotocinclus spilosoma | reverse complement strand
ATTTTAAGAACAGTAAACTTGCACCTCTATTATTGCAGAAGTACTAAATATGTATCATATTCTATACAATTCACAAAGCAGTAAAATGAGAACTCTCTCATTTATCATAGAAACTAGAGCCAATTGACAGTTTTCCTTGTGATTTTTGAATCATTAGGGAATGACTCATTTCATTTCAGAAACAAACAACTTTTGAAAATTTGTTGACCAGTGTTATCCAAAAATACAACTGTGGAAATTTGATCTCTGGTTATGACCATCTTTAAACAACGACGTGTGTGACGTCTGTAAATCTTTCCATGACTCTGTTCTTCACTTTTCCTGCAAATAGGTGAACGTGGCGGTGAAATGTCTAAAGACCGACGTACTGAACCAACCCGACGCTCTGGACGACTTTATTCGCGAGGTGAACGCCATGCACTCACTTGACCACCAGAACCTCATCCACCTCTATGGAGTCGTCCTCACACACCCCATGAAGATGGTAAACGAATCAGCATTATATGTATGATAAGGACAGAGATTCAATTAATCGATATGATAATTCATTACAATTTTAGAAATTCGTATTTTAATTCCTATGTTGGTGCAATTTTATTAATTTAAAATATTTTTTATTTATTTTAGGTATGATTTTATTTCATAATTCATTATAATTTTAAGAATTGTTTTGTATTATAATTTCTATATAAGTGTAATTTTATTTCATTAAAATATTTTTTATTTATTTACTTTATTATATTTCATTATAATTTTAAGATTGATACCTATTATAATTCCTACATAAACACGACATTATTTAATCTATAATAATTTATTATAAATTTATGATTACATAAGTTTCTTATGTAATTCTCATCTAATTATAATTCCTATCTTATTTTGGATTATTTAATATAAATATTTATTTTATTTCCTAAGATTCGATTTCTGTTTTTCTGTATTTTCTGCATAATTATAACTCCTATACTATTTTTAATTATATTTCATTAATGAATCAATTTAAACTGCTTACAAAAATTAGGGGACGTTTTATTGGGGATGTTTTGTTTTGAAATATCCTTTCATTATTGTGAGCAGTACTTTTATTTCTATTACCTAAAATTATTTTAAAATCATGATTCATTTTATAACTAATACATAATTTAATTTATAGTCTTTATATGATTTTATAATTAATATAATTCATTATCATTTTAAGATTCCTAATCAATTCTTACATTATAATTTTATCTTGTTATGTGTGTATATATATATATATATATATAATTGATTTATATTATTTTATGTCCTATTATAATTCTAAATAGTCCTACACATTTATAATTCATATATCATTATTTATATTTCATTCATTAATTTTTACTTCCCATGAAGTCATTTAAAAAATATTATTTTTTTAAATTCCATAATTTATTTTATTTTCATTATTATTTAAATTTCAGTAATAATTTTAGTTTATATCATTTTATGATGTAATATTATAAATTCAGTTTCATGTATATATATTTCTGATATTTTGTTCTTTATTTCTATGATTTTATGATGTCCTGATATAATTAATTCCTAAAGCATTTCTGTATAATTCCTGTGTATAATTATAAGATTGTAATTAAAGTGAACTCCCTTTAAATAGTTCATATCTTTTAGCCTGGATTATGTAAACCCCGAGGAAATGAAATGGAACTTTCTGAACATGTGTGTGTGTGTGTGTGTGTGCATCCGTGCTCAGATCCTCCACAAGATCGACAAGGAAGGCGAGCGGCTGCCCAGACCCGAGGACTGTCCCCAGGACATTTATAACGTGATTCTGCAGTGCTGGGCGCAGAAACCCGACGACCGGCCAACGTTCCTGGCTCTGAGGGAGTTCCTGGTGGAGACCATGCCCACGGACATGAGAGCCCTGCAGGACTTTGATGAGCTCGACAAGCTGCACATCCAGATTAACGACATCATCACCATTATCGAGGGCAGGTATACGAAGCGTTACACACCTGTACCCCTGAACCAATTTTTCAGGTTTCAGGAGTTGTTTGAGAAATGTCTGTCCTTATCCGGTACAGGGCAGAGAATTATTGGTGGCGTGGCCAGAACAAGCGCACTCTAAAGGTGAACCAGTTCCCCAGGAACGTGGTCACCTCGGTAGCCGGACTCTCGGCTCACGACATCAGCCGGCCGCTGAAAAACAGTTTCATTCACACGGGCCACGGAGACACCAACCCTCACCGCTGCTGGGGTTTCCCTGATAAGATCGACGAGTAAGTCATCACACTCTCGAATCAGTAAAGCAGTGTAAACGTAACGTTTCTGTCAGGTTACTGTTATAGAGTTTCTCCACAAGAACGCATCTGTGTTCTTTCTTCTGCAGTTTGTATCTAGGGAACCCCATGGACCCTCCGGATGTACTTGGGCTGGACCTGAACGGTCCTCAACCCACGCAGCTCCCTGGACGAGCTAAGAGTGAGTCTGCTCTCTGCTGCCTTTCCTGCGTTTCAACAGTTATCCTGTGAATCAGAAATGCAGAATCAGATGTTTAATAACATATAACATAAAGTCAACCAAAAAAATGTTTTTCTAATTTTCATACTAATGGAACCGTGTTTTCTTTTTAAGTTCCATTTTCCAGTAACGTCCCAAATCTGTTTTGGGTTTTGAAAAATGAAATGGATTGTAAATCTTTCTTTAAGCTTCCATATGTTCATTTGTTTTAAGAGCCGACCTACGACCCAGTCACAGACGACGAAGACCTGACGTCCTCCAGCCTGAGACGCCTCTCGTTAAAAAAGTCGTGCACCAAGGGCCTCAAACTGAAGCCGTCTGCCTGGGTATCTGGTACCAGGCCGAGTGATCGAACTCTTTACGGCCTCCGGGTTCCCGGATGTGGCCTGGCCGACGAGGTCACGCTCATAGACTTCGGGGAGGATCTGTCGCCCACGCCCTCCCCTGTGATGGAGTTGCAGGTACCTGGGCTTGCCAGGCTTTCTCTGGAGGCAGAAAACCTCCTGGACCAAACTCCGCCTCAGAGTCCGTCCCGGTTTTTGCCCCGACCGCTTCACCCCACTCCTGTGATCGACTGGGACTCGAGACCTCTCCCTCCTCCCCCGACGTACGACGATGTGGCGCAGGATGAAGACGACGTCGAGGTGAGCTCCATCAACGGAGCTCCGGGCGGACTGGACTGTCCTGCGTTTGAGAATGAACCCTGCGTCAAGGACGATCTTTTCGTTTCTGGTGGGCAGAGCTCTTTTCGCTCTCGCTCTTTCTCCCGGTCGGCTGAGATCTTCCAGGAGCTCCAGCGGGAATGCATGAAGGGCCTAAACGTCCCCGGCAGCTCCCCAAGTCCCTATCCTTACCGCCAGATCTTTCTCATGGCCTGTGAAGACAAACCCCAGGTCCCGCCTCGGATCCCGATTCCACCTCGTCCGCCCAAAAGCGAGGGCGCCCGTCGGTCACGGGATCTCTCCCCGATGTCAGGAGGTGAGGAGGATGGGGAGCGGCCACCCCGGATTCCCCCGAGAGATCCGCTTTCTCGTCCTGGCTCCCGGACACCAAGCCCCATGAACCGCTACCTCTCAACATCGCCGGGCAAACTCATGCCCACCACGCGGAGCTTTGCCTCCGACCCAAAGTACGCTGCGCCCAAGGTTATACAAGCCCAAGGCAAGGAGGGCGATCCGGCCAAAGGGCCCTGTATCCTCCCTATCGTCCGAGGTGGCAGGAAAGTCAGCAACACACACTACTACTTGCTTCCAGAGAGGCCGACTTACCTGGACCGCTACGACAAGTTCTTAAAAGAGGCTGAAGAAGACAAGAAGAGGCCCGTCAACACGGCCATGGTCCGGCCCATGGTGCATCAGCAGAGCGAGGCCAAACCAAACCTCTCCTGCAATAATAACAGAAGAGCGGCTAGCAGGACCTCGCTAATCCTAAACAGGGTCAGTGCTGACGGGACGGGCAGCATAACCGAGGGAGCTACGACTTCAGACAAAGTTAAACTGGTGAGTGAGATGGTTATGTAAAAACAATAGTCGATATGTTGAATTTTAAATCCAACTCGTAAGTGTGTCCTTAGTTTTGATCATTTTAACCTAGCAGGTGTGGCGTTAGCTTTACTGTACACCACTAGAGGGCAGTAAACAGTAAACCTTTAAAGCACTCTGATTGGATGATTGGTTTTAGGTGCAAGAGGCGGTGCATGGCGTGACGGTCGAGGAGTGTCAGGCAGCTCTGCAGAACAACTGCTGGAACGTCCAGAAGGCTGTGCTCTATCTGAAGGTAGTGATGTAACATCTGTAGAACTGCAATTTAGCCCGATTACATTTTAAGACAATGGTTCAGCTCTCCTTCTGGATTAACAGCCCTCTGTGGCTTCGTCCCCTCAGGTGGAGCAGCTCTTCTGTCTGGGTCTGAAGTCCAGGCTGGAGTGTCATAAGATCCTGGAGATGTGTGACTGGAACCTGGAACTGGCCAGCACTCAACTTTTAGACTCTTACAGCACCGTTAAACCCAGGTAGAACAATTTTTACGTTTCAAACGTGACACGTTAACACAAAGAAACTGCTTGTAAAATACAATGTACATACATTCATTGGAAAATTCCGTTTAATTGATAAATGGGCTTACGCTGTGCTCTGCTGCCCTCTAGTGGACAATTCAGAGAGTGTCCCAAGCTACAAACTAAATTACGTTCTAATCTTTTTTCCACAAGAGGGCAGCAGAGCATATTTAAAGTTGAGGGGTTTTTTTTTGGTTGGTTTAAGTACCTTGCTCTAGGGCAATTAAAATCCTCAAATTAATTAAAAAACAATCACAAAATAGTCCTCAAGTACTAATTTAATAATAAAAAAATAAAAGTAATAATTGGCTCAGTCTCGCTTATGGGCATTTTCTGTATCTACTTATCCATAAATTATCCATAAATAATTAAATAATAGTAAATCATTTTTTGAGCTTTTTCTCCCCTCATAATGCTGAATGAATACAGAGTTATCCCAAATCCAGCACGACTGACAATCAAGTTTGTGTCTGTTTATGTTTGTCTAAAAAAATACGAGTCACATTTTGCCTGTTTTAAGAAGAAAAAGATAGAATGAAAGTCACCTTGTGTCCTCGGTTATCTCTTAATTCAGTGATTTACGTTCCTTATCTTGTTGATTTTGGTAAAAGAGACCAAATCGGATTTGTTTTTACAGGCGATGAGAAAATCTGTGAGCCGGTGTCCTTGGTCTTCCCTCGTCACAGACTGATAGAAGACCTGAAAGTACAAGGATTTACACTTGAGTGCCCTCTCTCTGTGGTGCCCCCTGCTGTGGTGCCCTCTCTCTGTGGTGCCCCCTGCTGTGGTGCCCTCTCTCTGTGGTGCCAGTTGTGACCGAGCATCTTCCGTAGTTTCCATAAGACTGTTCTAATTTTATTACAGAGTTTTATTTCGTTAATTAGAGACTATCGGATTGAAGAATCCGAGCTGATGTAAAAGTGTACAGATTACAGAAAGCAGAGTTTATGTTTATGGTCGAGTGTAAATGTTTCGTTTTATTTAAACTTATATCATTTCAGTTGCATTATTTTTCATCTAATGTTCCGTTTATCCGAAATAACAAATCGGCTCCAAAATGGCTGCGTGGTTCCGGCGTTTTAAATTCTGATTCTCAGTAACTCTACAGTCAGATAAAGGGCGAAATCGAGAGCTTCAAAATTAAACTGGTACTTAATTAGTTTATAGGGTAGAACCAGTTTAAACTGGGGCACATACTTAACTGTAGAAAATTGGGTTTTAATCAGATCATGTTAAAGCTTAGGCTACGTGACTAATAAACATATTTCTACTTTGCAACCAACCAACAATCTTACATAAATATGTGACAAAAACGTCAGACATTAATATTAAATCATTTTCTTCATTTTGTTGAGTGTTTATTGCGTTCAAGAGCTGTTTCACTGCCTTTCGTACTATGCCACGTTTAGTTCCAGGGTTGCCAGTTCCCGCAAGAGAAAGGCTACACGTGGCAAAAAAAGAGCATAAATATGATGTTTAATATTAGCGGAACTTTCAACAACATTGGTTAGGAAATTTAATATGCACAATTTATCTTTTCCCTTGAGCTTCCTTATAATCTTAGACTGACTTTAGTCGAGATATCACTTTTGCGTATACTAATGTGTACAGTACTGTGCAAAGGTGTTTTTCCACCTCTAGAGTTTTGTTGTTTTAGCGATTATATAATGACCATGTATCATTATTATCCAGTCTCTTTATTAAGATACAAACATGTAGCACGCGTTATTCGTAACGCAGTAGCCACATTAGCTAACTCACAAATTCCAGGAACTCTTTATACTACAATATCACCAGTATTTATATCTCTAGGTTCGCTAAGGAGGAGGGCTTGGACAGACTTACAACAGACCACGGACCTTTAACATTTAAAACACAAAAACATTTTTTACAACACATATGAACAAGCAGTCTGTTTGGTTTGTTCTCTTTGTGTGAGATTTAGTTCAGAAATGTCGCAAAAGTGTGTATAGGTCTTCACTACCTGGGTAGACTAACCTTAAATATGCGTGAGGGTGTGTGTGCTGGAGTCTCAGCTCCTCTTAGCTCTCTCTCTCCTCGCGGTGACGTTCAGCTCAGTTGGCGGGAAACACTCGCCGAGGGTTCTGGGAATCGTAGTTCTTTGGGCAGCTCGCCATCTTGGATCAACAAGTTTACACGTCTTTCTCTCTCTCTCATAAAAACAACCGGAGTTTCTTTCAGTTAACAGCACAAAAAGTTATCCGACTTGGTGGAAAAGCTGAAATATCCAACGGGGTGCTGCTATATCGCTAAATCACAGCTTTAACTGCATCTATACTCTCTTTTAATGCTCTAATCTCGTATATATCTCTTCACAACAGCAATCTCCGCTCCCTCAGCACACACACACGGCTGAGAGAGAAAAAAGTGAAAGAGGGAAAAAGGAGGGGGGGGTGAGGTAGGAGGGTGAGGTAGGAGGGGCATAGCACTCACACTCACACAGAATGGCATAGCCCAAAGGTGCTTATTTTAACAGGGTTACATCCTCCCCGCCTAGAATTTACATGCATCCCTGCATGTTACTTTAACTTTCACTTCCAGCTGCAAGCTGTACTAATTCAAGGTTCTCTGAGGTCAAAGCTTGTGTAAAAGCCTTATCAAGTCCACTAAATAAAGATTGCATCACTAAGACTAGTGGATTTCCCAGTGACTGATAAGTTAACCTCTCTGGGACTGATCTCTGTCTAGTAGACCTTCTTAAGTCTGCCTCTAACACAGACTTTGGCTGAACAGTTACTGGTTCAGTTTCACTAAGTGTAACTTGTGGACACTCAGGCTGCACTATAGATGCTTCATCATTATCATCGTCAATATCATGTTTTACATCTAAAGTATCAGGCTTGACTCTTTCTAAAGAACTTTCAGATACAGAAGGTATGGATAGTTCTTTACACATGTTGTCTTGACTGGTTTCCTGGACTGAATGCACTTGAGGCTCTGCATCAGGAAGAGTCTTTTCGAGGACTTTACTTGTGCTCGGAACTTCACTTGAGACATTGCAAGTTTCTGAAGCCTTTGAACAGAAAACTTCAGCATCCGGGTTTAGACTTTTAGCTTGACTTTCTTCATTGACTGGATAGATCTTTGTCTCAACTACAATTACATCTTTGGGAAAGAATTCTTGGGCAGAATAGTCTTCTTCATCAGTATCCTCTTCTACAGACTGAGGTGTTTCATCCTCTACCAAAGTTTCTGGAACATTGGCATCTGATTGAGTAGCGGGTAGCTCAACCTCAACTACTTTAGTGTCTTTAGTGGTATCTGGCATTTGAACAAGGAAACCACAAGGCAGTAACAAGTCTCTGTGTAGTGTGCGTTCTGGTCCTTCACAACCTTGTAGACTTCTTGACTCCATCTGTCACTTAATTTGTGCTTTCCTCTTAGACCTACGTTTCGAACAAGAACGCTATCTCCATGCTCTAATACTGATTCATGAACCTTTTTGTCGTAGTGTGCTCGGTTCCTGGAAGCATTTTTCTCGCTATGCTCAACTGCGAGTTAATAGCTTTCCCTTAGGCTTTCTCTTAAGTTCTTGACATAATCTGAATGAATTGTAGCAGTCTGTTCTCTGGGAAGTCCAAAAGCTAGGTCGATTGGGTAGGTTAGGCTCTTTACCAAACATTAGCTGATATGGGGAAAATCCAGTAGTGTCGTTCTTTGTGCAACTATAAGCATGAGCTAACGGTTGCACAAAATCACGCCACCTCCCTTTATCCACTTCCTGAAAGGGTTCCTAGCATACTAAGAAGAGTCCTGTTCATCCTTTCAACTGGATTTCCTCTCGGATGGTAAGGAGTGGTACGAGTCTTTTTAATTCCAAGTAGTTGACACAGCTCTTTTATCAAAGCAGACTCAAAATCGCGACCTTGATCACTATGTAGCCATTCGGGGAATCCATAGTGAATGAAGAAATTGTTCCATAGAGTCTTGGCCACAGTTTTCGCTTTTTAGTCTGGAGTGGGAACAGCGACTGCATACTTCGTAAAATGGTCAGAGATAACAAGAATGTCTTTCGCCCCTCTGCGATCTGGCTCTAATGAGAGGTAATCAATACAGACTAACTCCATAGGTCTGGTAGTTCTGATGTTGACAAGCGGAGCGCTTCTTTCCGCAGAAGCTTTTCGACGAATACAGCGTTCACAGGTTCTGACTTTATTTTCCACCTCAACTTGCATGTGTGGCCAGTAGAACCTGGTACGGACAAGATCAAGTGTTCTGTCAATTCCCATGTGTCCCATGGAATCATGGAGATTGTCAAGAGCTATCTGGCGATATGTTTTTGGAAGAACGAGCTGAAACGACGGCTCACCTCTAACCATTCGCCTTCGATAGAGCACATTATTGTCTAGGACAAGCTGATCTCTCACTCTCAGCAACAACTGCACTTCTCTATCTTCTCGCTGTTTGGCTCTGTAAGACACTCTTTTCCCAGAAGTTATTAGAGAAATAACGCGATTGATGGCTGGATCATTTTGTTGCTCTGAAATCCAGTCTTGTTGGGACATTGAGGGTAATGTACTAGACTCAGGAATCAGTTCAGTGCATGTATACTCAGTTGGAATAGCATCGACATTCATAGCAAGGCATTCAACGATGGCTGGGGTGTTATCCACACTATTGGACTTGCACAGATGTCTCTGACAGACAGCTGTAACAGCTTCTTGAGGGAAGACTGATTGATCCTCTTCTATGAGGTGAGAAAGGAACTGCTTAACTCTGTCATCTTCAGCTTGTAAACTTGAGTCAGATTCTAGCTGAGCATGAGGGCGACGAGAAAGTCCGTCAGCGTCTTGATTTCTTTTTCCAGCTCTATATCTTATGCTGAAATTAAAGGTTGACAATGCAGCTAACCATCTGTGTCCGGCAGCATCCAATTTAGCTGATGTTAGAACATATGTCAAAGGGTTATTGTCGGTCATGATGGTGAACTCTGCTCCGTAGAGGAAATCAAAGAATTTGTCAGTGACTGCCCATTTTACAGCCAAAAATTTTAATTTGTGAGTAGGATATATTTTCTCTGAATGGGACAACCCTCTGCTAGCGTAGGCTATGACTCTAAGTTGCCCATCTTGTTGCTGATAGAGTGCTGCGCCTAACCCTTGAAAGCTGGCTTCTGTATGTAAAACATAGGGTAGATGTGGATTAGCAAAACCTAGGATGGGAGCAGTTGTCAATTTGTCAATGAGTGTGTTAAATGCTATATCACACTTTTCAGTCCACTTTTCTTGGAGAATCTTGGTCGACAAGTTGAGGTTTCCCCCTTGAGCGTCGTTTTTGGGGAATATAGCCAACAGTCAGATCATTTAATGGGCGTGCAATCTTTGAGTAATCCTTGACAAAACGCCTGTAGTACCCTGTGAAGCCAAGAAAAGATTTGAGCTCACGGATATTTCTGGGTTTAGGCCAAGTTGTCAGGGCGGATATCTTCTCATGGTCTCAACCCCATTTTCGGAGATAATATGACCGAGGTAACGAACAGACTTTTTAAAGAAGTGACATTTTTCTGGGGAAAGTTTAAGTCCGAAATCTTTTAGCTTTGTTAGTACACGCATAAGACGACTTTCGTGTTCTTCCAAGGTGTCAGAGAAAACAATTAGATCGTCCAGAAAGACCAACACTTCCTTCAAATTCATACTTCCCATGCACTTTTCCATGACACGTTGAAAGGTACTTGGGGCATTAGTGACCCCTTGAGGAAGCCGATTAAATTCCCAGAACCCCATCGTGACGAAGTAACGAAGGCTGTCTTATGTTTGTCTTCCTCCTCCACTTCCACTTGATAGTATCCTGATTTTAAATCCATGACTGAAAACCATCTGGAACCATGTAATGCTAAGAAAGTTTCCTCAATATTGGGCAAGGCATAAGCATCTTTTATAGTCTGGCTGTTTAACTTCCTGTAGTCGACAACAAAGTCGGGTAGCGCCGCTTTTCTTTTTGACGACAACCACAGGTGACGCAAAAGAGCTTTCTGATTCTCGGATTATGTCTGCATCTTGTAGTTCTTTTAGGTGGAGTCGCACAGCTTCATAATCTGATGGATGGATAGGCCTAGCTCTTTGCTTAAATGGTGTGGGGTCAGATAGCCGAATACGATGTGTGACTGCAGTAGTATGACCATAATCCAGGTCTCCATTGCCAAACACTTCAGGAATGGAGTTTAGCTTAGCAGTTATTCTGTCTTTCCACTCGGCACTCAATTGAGATTCTTCCAAGTTGAACGAAATCATGCTCTGATCACTGACAGGAGCTAATGAGCCACAGGAGGCTGTAGTTGTGGGATGCTCATGAGACTTGGGCCCTGAAACTCTTTGGGACTGGGGAAGAGAAACAGCTTTCGGTACAAACAGCTCAGCTATAATGCGCTTTGCGGGAATGGAGATAACATGGTCAGATTCATTCTTGATCAGAACAGGAACTTTAAAGGAATTTGTGTAGGGACTGGTCATGATGTAGCTACAAAAAACAAGATCACCTGGCAAATTCGGCAGAACTGGTGGCTCAACCAGTAGCGGAGATCCTGGTGTGTGTAGCACATTTCTCACATAGCCTGACAAGGCAACTTTCTGTCCAGCAGGGATGGCAATATTGCTCTTGCTCTGTAATCTCACTTTACCGACTCTGCCGCCTTCTTGATTTGCTTGGTGTCTTCGACATAGGTTCTTGAAAAGAGCAGAATAAGCATGGGTCCCTTTACACCCATTGGATGCAAGGTTAGAACAGAGAGAGGAACTATAAAGCATGTCCAAGGTGTTTGTGCCTATAAGCACAGGAATAGCAAGATTGGACCTACAGTCTGGTATGACTAAAGCCAATGTGTGTACTTCAGTTGGCTGTCCAGTAGTGCTGCTGTCAAAATGAATGCTAATGGCAGTATAGCCAAGATAGGGAACAACATGGCCTCCAGCACCTTCTACTTCGAGGAGGTCATTTAAAGGAAATATGGGATGTGAGGATAAGTACTGCTCATGAAAAGACTTTGACAGTGTGGTCACCTGGGAACCGGAATCAAGAATAGACTGACACTTGTTGCCTTCAATAATGACAGTGGCCATGCATTTAGGGCCTACTAGTCCATCAACAAGATTGCTGCAGGGTTGACCCTCAAGACAGCTCTCGCACATAACTCTCTCATTTCTTAGAGCTTGGCTGGGACCAGTATCAAGAGAACGGGTCTCAGTCTGTCCCTCTACTGGGACCCTGGCCTGTTTAACGACTGGCCATGTCTAAGCTTCCACTCATCTTGCTTGGCTTGCAGTTTTTTGTACTTTAGGTCAACCAGCGACTTGTTCATGGCTTCAACACACTGCCGTGCAATGTGACCATCTTGTCCACATCTGAAACAAAACCAGGCTTTGGGCTGAGATGGAGGCATAGCCTGATGGACAGGTGGAACAGCTCTGGGTCTGGGAGGTGCTTGGTAAGACAAAGCGTTAACTTGAACACCAGAAAAACTTTCTTGGTTTGTGTGTTTCAGGGAATCTTGGTTCTTTTCTTTCTTTGACTTTTGTTCTCTGAGCTGTAGCTTTACATCAGCAAGCTCTTTCCTTAACTGTTCTGTCTCAGACATGTATTTTTGTAGTGCTTCAGCATGAGGACCTAGCTGTGGGGACATTTGCAGTGCAGAGTGAAAATTCAAGGACGGCTTTTGCTTTGAATTGCTGAAATGACGTTGCATTCTCTCAAGTTTTGAAGATTTCCTGTCTTCTTCAGTTCGGAGCAAGAGAAGAAACTGAGGAAAGTCTTGAGGATTACTGAGCTTTGCTTCCAACTGTAAGCTAAGTATGAGGGTGTGATCCCAGCAACCGCGAATGAATTGTTTTAGTAAGTGGCGTTTAGCATTAGACTGTTCTACACCTCCTCTTTTGATTGCAGAACCAAGAAGAACTTGTAGTCTTTGGAGATAATCAGAGGGTTTTTCTCCAGAATTTTGGTGGGTATTCAAGAATTTTGCAAAAAGTTCTTCTCCATCTTCAATGAAGCCATAAACAGATTCAAGCAGGGTGACGTACTGTTCTGGATGAGCAAATGGACCGAGCTGCTTTACTACTGTTGCTGCTGGTGGGAGAAGACTCTCTAAAATCTTCCTCCTCTGAGCATCGACAGGAAGTTGGTCTTGGAACATAAGCTCCACCTGAAAGCACCATGTTTCAAAGTCTACCTCCCCAGGTGGCTTGGGTGTCTTCCCTGAAAATGTTCGTAGCCATTTGGACCCATAACTCTGTGCTGGCAGTGATTCATTTCTAATGACATGTTCTACTACTACCCTTTGTATGTCGGGAGGATTCAACATGTCAGTACTCAAGGGCTAGGGGTAACCTGGCGTGGTTTTCGTGCTTTTTGGGAAGGCTTTAGGGGAGTAGGACTAGCACTGACAAGTGCTTTGTGAGGCGATGAGGTTGTACTTGCACTAGTGTCAGAGGAACTGTCAGAATCACTACCCCTACGCTCATTTTCTGGAACATGCCTAGCCTTAACTGCAGGTTGGATCTCTGGTAGGTTGCTCATGCTATCAAGAACCCACTGGCCATTTGCTGCGCTAGGAAGCTCAACAGGAAAATCAGGTTCAAGTCCCAGAATGGGAGCTTCAGAACTAAACTCAACAATGGCTATTGGTTCACCTGTGTGCTTTGTCTGGAGCTTAACAACTTTGGTTATAGTACCATATTTATCTAGTGCAGCTACTATTTCATCCTGCGTTTCGCTACCTGAGAGACCAGAAATATACAGCGACCTGCTAACACTTACACCATGCAACTCAATATGCATAATGGACAGATGACCCAAATATTTGAATAAAACAGAAAAATTGTAAATTTGTGAAAAATATTAACGGAGTCTGGTTGCAGATCGTCTAAAACCCTCCGGGCTGGCTCGCCACAAAGAGCGATGTAGCACGCGTTATTCATAACGCAGTAGCCACATTAGCTAACTCACAATTTCCAGGAAATCTATATACTACAATATCACCAGTATTTATAACTCTAGGTTCGCTAAGGAGGAGGGCTTGGACAGACTTACAACAGACCACGGACCTTTAACATTTAAAACACAAAAAC
>JAVSBV010000067.1:2665596-2677887 GCA_033117975.1 Parotocinclus spilosoma | reverse complement strand
CTTTTTTGTAGTAAATGGAAATGATAGGCAAAGACCTGTAGGTGGCAGTAGAGGGCTGGGGGGAAACTTGGGAGTTTTTGGTTAATGATGCCAGAGACAAAGAGTTTCTTGACGGATATTACATATTGTACACGTTCTTTGGTCCAATTAAGCGAATAACATTACACGTATATAATAGGATTTGTTTTGTACTTTAGGATTTGGCCCGAATAAGCAGCTGGTCCCATTAACCGGTGGTCCAATTAACTGGAATTGGTTGTATTTATATATATTAATAGTTAGACATTTATTCCTCGCTCTTACCCAGGCTTTCTCCGCGGCTGTAGGTGAGATCTTGCAGCCCTCTGTAATTGCACATATCCTCGTGACAGCACTCCAGCACCACACGTCCTCGGAGGGCATCCTGGGTAGGCTCGGAGCGGCAAGTACCCCCGGCATTCATCAGAGGGTCGTAGCAGCCGTGTGAAAGCGGTGACCTGGAGCTCTGAGGCTCTAAGATGCGAGTAAAGCAGGCGTTCAGCTCTGACTTGCACATATAGCCGGTGGAGACGCAGTGAGGGGCATCACAGTAACACCGGATTTCTCCTGCGAAGGGAAAACACACAGGAGGGTCAAACCGTAGAGTCGGAACGTCACCAGCCAGAGCCAACCCCATGAAGTACGATCGACACCAAATTTAAGCATGTATAGTTCTATGAAGAAAAAGAAAAAGAAGAAATGAAAGGAAAGACGGGCAAAAAGAAAGAGAAAGAAATACAGAACGTGAGAAAGAAACAAAGAAAAAGAAAAAAGAAAGAAAGAAAAATACAGAAAGAAAGAGAAATGAAGAAAAGAAAGGGAGACAGAGAAGAACAAAAAGAAAAAGAAAGAAAGGTCCCTTTTTAAGTCTTGATCCTCTCAAGGTTTCTTCTTTATAACATTTGGGGATTTTCCTTGCCACTGTTGCCCTAGGCTTGCTCAATTTGGGATTGGCATTGGCTTTAAAGATCATTTTAAAATACCCCCAAATGTATATGAGCAGTATAAAAGGTGCTATAGAAATAAACCATATTGATTCGACAAAAAAAAAAAAATCCATCACCAAACTGTGTTGGAAATTGGTCGCCGCTAAGACGGCTCTGAATAACTGTTTTGTGAAAATGATCAAACTTTGAGAGTCAGCTGTCCATGACGAGCTTAAAATTATGCTTTATGCTGTCCTTCATAATTCTTGGACAGTAAAGAAATCGGATGAGCCAAGAAAATTGCAATTGGTGCATCTCTAAGGGCAACACAAAGCCTAGGGCAATAGTGGGAGGGCAAAACTCCCTGAATGTTGCAAGGAATAAACCTTGCTTTGTAAAAAGAATAAAACACTACTATATAAGTTAAATTAAATAAGAATTTAATAACGTACAAGTCCCGTCCTTGGGGTGCACGTTTTGGTTGAAAGGCATGAACAGAAATCCAGAGGGAGTGTGTGTGTGTGTGTGGGGGGGGGGGTATGGGGAAACTGTGGGTTACTGTGACCTTTTATAAACATTTTACTAATAAATAGTTGGTATATTGCTATAAATTATGGCATGATCTAAGCTTGTATGAGGGATTTAACTAAAAAGGTAACGTTTAATGTTCTTCGGCATATCGCCTCGCTCAGGGCACTAAGAGGGGAGGCTTGATGGAGCTGGGGTTTCAGGAACCCTAAATCTCAGCTCAAGTGCCCTTACTATCGAGCTCAGCATCTGAGCCAAAGCTTAAACCCTCTTCAGTCGGGATTCGTTTTACACATGGAGGTGGGGTAAAGTAACTAAATCTAAATCCAGAGCTATTTGCAACTGATACCGATCCAAAGGCCTTGGAAAAAGTGGGATTTGAACCCTGGACCTTCTGGGTCCATAGTGCACTACCTTAACCGCTAGGCTACCACAGTCCCCAACTATTATTGACAATTATTTGCCAAATGATCACACACTCCGGCATCTGTAAAGGTTCTGGATGCTTTTCCCTTCCAAAAAGTAACGCCGTTTGGAATAATCCTATGTAAACGTGTGTAAAGATTAGATTCTTCATATCCTGAAAATTAATATCCGGAAAATGTTTTTCATTGTGTTTTTTTAATTCTACGCATTGCTTTAAAATGTCGCAGAAATCCCAGATCTAAATCCCTGGTAAACAACGGCGAATCAACACAAAGCTGAATTAAACCAAAAATGATCGGATCGGCCTCACTTCCTCGCTGCTATTTAATGCATTCTCTGTATTTTTTGTCCAGTCTCCAAAGCCGAATTTCCAAATCTTGAAACACAGCTTCCCATACAGAGCGGTTACGTACCATGTGTTCAAACCCAAGCCGAAATCAGGTATAAAGTAAAAATTTCAGCTCTCATCCAGTTGCGTTTTTTTTTTTTTTTACGTTTTTGACGTGACAGTGTAAATTTGTGTTGAGTAAGACTTGGTGCGAGTAAAGCTTTTCCCCCGATCAGTAACATTATGTTTATACGTAATACAGGACTAATTGAAAGATTCACACAAACGTTTCATTTGAAACAAGAACAACTGAAATACCTGGAAAACTTTGAGTTTGTCAAGTAGGAACACAAAATACTAAGCCATGTCAGCTTGAAACCAGTCTTGGTAAACATAGGTTTATGGGGACTTTCAGGTCAAACTTTTGCGTGTTTTCAAATAAAAATAATCAAAACGTCAACGCAACCTCAGAAATATCCTGGGTTCAAACTGAACCGAATTGCCCAAACACTACCAGTTTTATCATTTACGTAACTTTACTATTAATACAACTTAATTATTTCAGTTAACATCTAGAGCACCAAGGAGGATGGGTCCCTTTTTTGAGTCTTGGAAGTTTTTCCTTTCCACTGTTACCCTAGGCTTGCTCAATTTGGTATTGACACTTGTTTTTGTGTATTGCAGATACTGAACAAATGCTGCACAGTGGCAGTGTTACAAACACACTCGTCTGTCACCTGCTTATGAGTGTCCACATTTTCTTTGACGAACATTTAGAAAATTAATGAATAAAACAATATAAAGGATGCAACCATGCGCCACTGGCTTGTGATGTTTCCCAAATGTTTAAACTTTATGCATGTTTTCCTTTTTTATAAGTATTATAACTTTTTAAAGGTCTTTCTCTGTTCTAAACGCTACACAAAATGCTACATAATTTTGGTTCATTGAGAAAAATGAATCGAGAGTGCATCGTTACACCTCGTATTAAATAACCAATCGTAGGGGTGGGCGATCTGACCATGTTTTAGACGATTATACTTTTCTGGGAGTATCGAGGATCTTGTCACTGCTTAAAGAACTCGTGCATGATTCGTTATGAAGTGTAATTAGTCCAGAACATTTTAAAAACAAATCATTCTGAAAAATCTGGCACTACTGATGTGTTTCGTCTCCAATCTCATATATCGTGTATCATAAAAAACGCCTTTACAAATTGTGATATCATATTTTATCTCTAATCGCCAACCCCTAGTTTTTCAGCTGAACATTATACATTTTGAACCTAAAAAAAAAATCAGACCAATAACATTCCTACCTTCACTCACCATCAGGAACTACTACGGAAGAAAAACACACTTTAAACAGAATGTAAACTACAATTAAACCGAGGCATAACAATCTTCCTCACAACCTACAGTGGCAGCGTGGCAATGCTGGATCTTTTCTTTCTGGTTAACACTTATGTGATCTTAAGCCACCATTAACAGCAGGTTATGTGGATGGCAAACTCTGTATTAAAGGACCCGTACTGGATTTCGAGCAGATGGTTGAGGGTTTAAGGCCCAGCACTGCTGGTTATCTAGCTGAATTTACAAAAAAAGGCTGCACACACAAAGAGCAGCACTGTAATGTTCTGTAATGAGTCGTGTGACGAGCAGTTCCATGAGCAAAACATAGCTATTAAAGAACCTGTGACTGGTCCTGTTCGAGTCTCTGGACTCTAGCTGAACTCTGCACCTAGTTAGTGGAAGAGCGACCCTGTGGAATCCTTACCCAGCAGGATTAGGACGGGTCTTAAGGGAAGATCAGATGCAACAAAGTATTAACCAAGCAACAGGATCCTGGAGAGTTTATTAAGCTCAATTAAAGCTGTAGTAGTGATAGCCTCATAACCAAAGTCCGTATTAAACTAATACTTCCTCACTGAGCAGTCATGACCCCGATGGGACGAGTGCTGGCTCATTGAGGGCTTGTAGAAGCTCAAGGGTTCAAGTGACACCAACACTAATCTGCTGCTGTTGGGTCTTATAGCAAAATGCTTAGCAATTACAATCAGTAAAAAGAAATGGCACGACCTGGACAGGGCATCTGGGTTCCCCATAGGTGCATGACACGCCTTTCGTATCGTAAACCTTAGCTGGGATTTGAACTTAGCATGAAAAGAACCTGGCTGAAGCACATGCAGTTTATACCAGGAATGCAATAGTGAGGTTCTTAAACTTTCAAAACCGGTGTTTAATCCCTGATTTTCCTTGTCCGGGTCGGTCCGGTATCAAGCCCTTTAGGACAGGACCGGATGATCCCCCCCCATCAATAGTCCCGCCATCATCCGCAGCCAATTATGGATCATGCATATGATGCTCGAGTATAAGAGGAATCTCAATACAAAGTATAATATCTAAATAACGCTCTAACGGCATATCAGTCAAGGAACTGGCCTGCTGACCAGGTGGTCCAGGGTTCGAATATCACATACGTCAAGGTGCCACTGTTGAAAAAACAATTGCTTGGATTTGAGAAAACCTACTAAATGACCAGAAGCAAACAGTGATAAACGTGAAGGTTGTGCGATCTGGGACGATTGTTAAAAAAATCCAGGATGTCATGCGGTTCAGTACGAAATGCAAACTGCGTTTCTGAAATCCTTGATTATTTATGATTCCACAGACGTTCACATTTTGTAAAGTAAAATCCTAGATCAATGCCGCATTTCTTTTCAAGACGTTTGCCATTTTAGCCTAATCTAATTTCAAAAGTGTTTAGGAGAACGTGTGAGAACTTTACAGAATCACGAACCAAATATAATCCATCACATTTATGCATTTATCTTATTTGGTGTGTTCTGGTTTTATGTAACTGGTGCTAAAGTGATAAAGGATGGAGGATTTTGACAAAAATAAATAACTTATCTTCTCTCACCCCTGGTTAAAAGCACCACCATGGCCCAGATCTCCAACTGCAGCCAGATGGACACCAGTCGCTCCATGAGGACACTGAACTTTTGGACTCTGCCACTCTTCTCTGGTGTCTCAGCTCGTCCGGAACACGGTGATGAGAACGGGGTTAAAATCCGTACAGTAATCCACGGCGGTCAACATGGTAGGTGAAAAATCACATCTCGAAGACGCGTTTGCGCAAAACTACACGCGCTTGGGACTCATAAGCTGATACTCCTGGTTCTGAAATCTTACAAATCCACGAATGAAATTCCTTCAAATACGCGCTGTGGAGAAGTTTCTGGAGAAAACGGCTGTCCGTACAGAAACAAACTTTCCCTGACCGCTAAGCTGTACTAAAGCCCGCACAACTGAGAGCATACTGGAGCAGCATAAGCCCCTCCTACGAGCGCTCTGATTAGTTCATTTACGCACCTCATTTGCATACCATCAGATGTAACGCTCTGTCCCGCCCAAAGTTCACTCCATTGATAAATAGCAAAGCTTCGGTCATAATTTTCCATTTAAAATAAGTGGTTTTATGTAAAACGTATATATAAAATCCTCTTATTAAAATAATATAATTAAGTGGTGCATACGGTATGAAATAAAACGTTTTATTTTATACCTCATGCACCACTTAATTATATTAATATATAAATATAATAATATTATATTAATATTAGTTTTAATTAGGTATTATTGCTTTCTTTATCAGGTATACACAATTGAATTTTTTAAATCTATATTATATATAATTTTATCTCTACTTATTAAATTCTATTTAAGTTATTATATAAAATACTTTAAAGTCAAATTCTTGTTGTTAATAAAAAAAGATTAGTGCTCAATTTTTGTTAGTGTGTGTGTGTATATATATATATATATACACACATACACACAAAAAACAAAACATTCCTTACAGTATGTCTACTTTATTATAATAAAAATATTTTAAAATTCTTTTTTTTAATATATACTATTTTTTCTACTTATCCTATTCCTTATTTTAATTATTAAACAGACTGTTATATAATTATACTATATAATCACAATATAAACTATTGTTATTAATATAAATTATATATGCACTATTAATAGTTAATAATTATATACCATTTTGGTATATTGCAAATATTGTATTGTATATATACACACAAAACCCATTAAGTATTTTATTAATTATATATTCTATAATCTATACACACACCTACGGTCCTAAGACTTCTTTCTCATAAGGGGTTTTCCTTTCCACTGCTGCATTAGGTTTGCTCAGGTGTACCGTAAAGCTGCTTTCTAAGTGACAGAACAGTGAGCAGAGATGTACAGAGTAACTGAGGTTTAATGGTTTATAGTAGTTGTAGCTGCTAAAGTGGTTTGCAGATAAACAGAAAGAGTTAAGATGACGGCAGTCGGCGCAGACGTTGTGAGCCATGTCCCGGGTTCAATCATGGACCGCTTTATACAAAAATAGCACATTCTGGAACTACATGGAAGGAGCTCTGACTAAGCGAGTAACAAAACGGATTAGTAGAAAAAAAAAAACAAACAAACAAACAAAAAAAAAAACGGCACGTCATACACGTTAGCGGAGGCAGGAAGCAGACGGGCATCGTCAAATATTTTCTGTTCATATAAACAGCGTCGTTTATCATTTATGTGTGAGAGAGAAACAAAAGGAAGGAAATATGATGCATCGACACACTGTGCTGGCCGGTCGGGTCCGTACTCGCAGCTCAGTCAGTCACTCCCAGCCCGAGGCCCTGTGGACCTGTCAGTGTCTCTGTCTCGCTGTGTGTGGTCATCATGGACAAGCGTATGTACATCGATTATGAATAAATCTACCATCTCGGGGCTTTATGCGGCGAACGGCGTGACCCTTAGTGAGCTTTTTAACGTTTTTGGTTCTCCTGCTTCCTAGAAAGCACAGCCCGGTCCGGTCCAGTCCAGTCCAGTCCAGTCAGGGCTGGTCCGGTCGGGTCCGGTCTGCGGGTCCGCAGTTCAGAAAAGGCAGCCAGCCTCTGGGTTCGTTCGGAGCGCAAACCAACAGCGCTGTCCCTCAAACCATGAAGGAGTTCTGGTTCTTCAGCTTCTCCAGCTCTTTGATCTCTTGTCTCAAAAACAGGATCCTAAAAAAAAAAAAAAAAAAAAAAAAAAAAAAGAGAGGATCGAGAGGGTGTATATATAGAGGGTACGCAACGCTTATTGTGAGGCTTTATCGCCACCTTGTGGCAAATATGATGAATCTGCGTTTCACCAATTCACAAGTGACCGTAAGTCTATTTGAAGTAGAAATAATTTGCTGTTAAGTGTTAAAAACAGTCAGCCCTTCACACCTTTGCTCTCGGAGCGTAGCCTGGATCTCGCACACTCGCACCAGCGAGCGAAGCTTCTTCAGCTCCACACAGATCTCTGACATGTTGATACTCCCCATGTTGTGAAAGTCCTCGCGTAATCTCGACGCCTATGGGATAAATCGAATGCACACAGACGAAACGTGGTTTTAGAATAACGCCTTTAAGAATTAAAGCAGAGAAAAAGCAATAACAATCTTTGTTTATCATCAAGTGCTTCAAATGTATATTGTTATGCCTCATACTTATTATCATCGTTCTACTTCCACACGGTTCTGTGATAGATCCAGGCCCAACCGTTTACTGTACAGACCGGGTTCAAAGCCCGTTACGTAGATAATCGCGCTGTGAGTTTAGTAGTCATTACCGTTTATCGTTTAACAGATTTAGGTTTACACTGACTCAATGTTTAGATTGAAATTCTAACAAGCAACGTTTACATTTCAACTAAAAAAAAACCAAAAGAATCAAACTATCTGAAATCAATGATGTCATTAAATATGCTAAACACTGTGTGTGTATGTATGTAGAGAGAGAGAGCGAGAGCGAACCTTAATCATACTACCCCCTAATCTCTAATAAAGCAAATAAATTATCCTTTTTTTTTAATAAACAAAAACAGCAGTTAAAGCAAAATGGCTCTCAGTAGTCAAAGGGACAGTTGGCCCTCAAGTATAGAAATGTGTGTAAACACATGGGCAAACGCACACACATGTACTACTGGGACAGCCCTATGCACAGCTCAAAGTATTGGGACATAAACCTGCCTGACATGAACACAAATTATAACAGGTTCTGATTAAACATTTTAAGCAGCGTCACAGTCAGTCAGTTCTTTTGATGCGTGTTTCCCCCCCCCCCTCAGTAAAAAGTGTCTATTAGCAACAGATCTGTAAATCAAACTGTCTAAAAGCGTCTCACCTGCTTCTCGACATGATCTGAAGGCCAGCTCTGGACATGCCGGATCAGATTCTCATTGAAGTGCAATGCTAGTGACGGGCTGAAGGTGGTCGGAGGGCATGCGGGGGCACTGCTATTCACAAGGCACCCGTTCGACCCTGAACTAGAAGGTCCCTGACTGCTATAACAAAAGCAAAGGGAGACACAGAGAACTAATTGCATAAGAAAAGGTAATTGAGAAACCGCTGGACAAACATATGCCTGAAGATGGCACCAGGTTACAACAGATTGTAATTCTTACTGCTGCTTTCTGTCCGAACCTTTGAAAATTTAAATGGGTTATCTTCATCATATTCATTTCACTAAACAAATTATGATAAATATTACTCCATTATTTTTTGTACTTCACATATTTTCTCTCCTCTCATTTACTTATATAATAATAACAACAACGTTTAATTTATCTAGCGCCTTTCTCAAACCCAAGGATGCTTTACAACAAGTATAACAAAGATGTACACAAAATAAGATAAACACAGTTAAAGATAAGTTGACACATCAAGCATTAAATAGCGGAGGTAAATAGAAAAGTTTTCAGGAGAGTTTTAAATTCCTTAGCAGTTGAAGCAGTCTTAATGGACAGAGGAAGAGAGATCCAGAGGGTGGGAGCAGCCACGGCAAAGGATCTCCCAACCCTGGAGGAAAGCCTGAATCTGGGGACAGAGAGAGATGGAGTCATTGAAACGTAGTGCCCTGGTTGGAGTGTAGAGTTGAACTAGATTGAAGAGATATGGCGGAGTTAGACCGTGGAGTGATTTAAACGGCAGTAGTAGAATCTTGTATTGGATGCGTTTATGATACGGGAGCCAGTGTAGTTGGGATAAAACAGGAGTGATGTGTCAAATTTTTGGTCTGTGTGAGGACTCTAACAGCAGAGTTCTGGATGTACTGTAAGATGCGAAATGGAGAACAAAGACCATATAGAAGCAAATTGCAGTAATCAAGACGAGAGGTGACAAAAGCATGAACCAGAATCTCTGCAGCAGAGGAAAAGAGAAATGGAGTGATGTTCCAAAAATGAAAGAGAGCAGACTTCGAATTGACCTAATGTAAGGAAGAATTGGATCGAGAGAGTTGGATCGAAATGAACACCGAGATTACGGACTGTAGGAGATAAGGGAACGGACATCCCCGCGATAGGTAAGGAGGTGGTGGGGGCGATAGAGGAAAGCACAGATTTGGTGCAAACAAACAAAAGCTCAATTCAGAAAAAGAGTTTAAGAAAGTTAGCATTTAGCCAGGAATTCAGGTGAGAAATACAATCTGTGAAAATAGAAATGTAGAAGAGGGTTTAAAGCTGAGATAGAGTAGAGAAACAGTCCAGTTTAAAAGCAAACTAGATGTAAAAAAAAAAAAAAAAAAAAAAAAACAACCCTTAAACTAAACCAACAAATAAAGATTAGTTTATTCAAATACAAAGCTAGATGCAAAATCAGCCTACAAAACAGGTTGATTTTAAAACAAAATAAATATTACAAAAATAAAAAAACAAAAAGAGCAATTCTTTGATTCATGTAAACACAAATTACGTATAAAGAGACTCTAAAGTGATAACACCTTGTGTTTTGTGTTGTACACTTTTCATAAGGGAAAATAAATCTGTATGTATATTTTGGTAATTCAGAGTTGGACACGTCTTACTTTTGCCTTTGAAGTCGTGGATCCTCAACTTCGGCCGTTTTGTCTGAGGTGTGCTGGAGCACCGACTTGGTCCCCGATTCGCTGACCTGTGAAGACACGGACTTTGTTTCAGACTTAAAGGTCCCACTTCAGACTGTGGTGGCCTAGCGGTTAAGGCACTAAGCAAGGCCCTTAACCCACATAATTGTAAAGACTGGATTGTAAGACTGTACGAGTTGTAAGTCGCTCTGGATAAGGGCGTCTGCTAAATGCTGTAAATGTGAATGTTTCAGACTTAAAACAGATGGGGGTGTGCATGTGTGTGTGTTTTGGGGTGGGGTGTATTGGGGGGTTGTGGAGGAAGAGGCACAGAGAGACAGACAGACAAAGGCAACGACAACACGCATCTGTTCCTGACCTTGATCTGAGATGGCACACATCCAGCGTTCGGGATGGGTTTTAAGGATGCGCTGTTGGTCTGAGGCGTGCTGACGTGGGGTGACATTAGGCAGGATTTGGGCGACGAGGCATCCGGAGTTACAGACATGGGTGATTGGCTAGGCTGGTGAGCTGCACAGCAGAAATACAAACGTTACAGTAATGCCACGTCACAAAACGTGAACAAAAGTTTTGGGACATTTCCATTAGAGCTTTTGTGGATCCCATTCTAGTCCATATATTATATACAATACACACTAAACTCAATGACATGCGATTACAGAGGAACAGCTGGACACATTTTGACCAGGGGGATTTTACTACACCTTGTTGTGGATCATTCTACACCGTATACATGGCCAAATACACTGGATCTGCAGACATACCTTGTGTGGACAACTGAGTGGCTTGGGAAAGCAGAGCAGTGATGTTGAAAGCAGACGGTCCAGCAGTGAGAAGTTTATGAAGCATAGACTGCAAGGAAGCTTGGGTAACAGCAGCTGTGAGGACTTTAGAGAGGAAGTCACATGGAGAGAGAGAGAGAGAGAAATAGAGAGAGAAAGAGAGAGACCGAGTTAAAGCAAGGTCATACATAAAGCCATGGCACAAAGACTACAGTAGAAACAAAAATGAGAACTGCAGCAGCACTGCCATGTTTTATTCACCCTCAGTTCAGTGACAAAAACCATCACTGTTTACCTAAACAAAAGCTGCCCCCATGACCCTGTGGCTTATTTCTACTACCTAGTGCCCCGTTAAGCATAAGCTGGATGTTATAGACACTGAAAAGCTGAGCCCCATCACGAGCAGTGCCACACTGAAAAGCCTGACGGAAACACAAAGAGGAAGGAAACAACTACATTGGACATTAATCAAATTAAAGAAAAAACACTAAACCAAAATAAAGCCAGAAGATGTGTGCAGGGAGAGAGCGCTCACCCTCATTGATCTTGGCCATGTCCACACTGGAGTTGTTGATGTGCAGCGTGGCCTGGAGTGCAGGGAGCAGCTGCCGGAGGAGTGCCGGGTCCTGCAGGAGAGCCGAGGAGTGGGACGAGGATGGTGTGGACGAACTGCCGGAGCTCGAGACGTTCAGGACCCCGGACGTGCTACATGAAGCCTGGGGGCCGTGAGACGAGGGTTTCTCAGCAGGAGCGGCTTCTGGAGACAGAGCGATAGATAAAAAGTCATTATAACTGATTCCATGAGAGAGTCGTGCACGTGCACACGATTAAAGTAGAAAATGATCTGAAGAACGGTGCAGCTAGTGTGGATTTCGGTTTCTAAGCTATTCTTACACTGTCATTTTAAGTCGTGGCTATGTGGTAGCTATGGTTTGCCATGTGCATACAAGGTAAATAGTATACATACCTAGGTGGTTTCTATGCTATTACTATGGTATCCCAGATGGCTGCTGTAGTGCTACTAGGTGGTTGCTATGGTGTTGCTAGATGGTTGCTATGATGCATAAAGTGGTTGCTATGGTGTATCAGGTGGTTGCTACAGAAGAGCGCCTGAGAATATTTACAAATATTAATTAATAAAAAAAAAATAAAATAAAAAAAAAATGAACAAACAAACAAAAAAAAACAAAAAAAAAACAGTCCAAGTCAAATTCAGTCTACAATGAAACTTTCACAAACAGCGAACACAAAAACGCAGAAAAAAAACGCACACAAACTTGTCATGTCGGCAAGTAGTGACTCAGGCGGCCGATGCTCTAGTGTTACTTCTCGTTTTTGGTGAGTATTCAT
>JAVSBV010000067.1:2630937-2646928 GCA_033117975.1 Parotocinclus spilosoma | reverse complement strand
ATATATATATAAAATATGTGTTATTATTATATTCGTAAGTTTTACTTCTTTAAAATTATTATTAATTTAAATATTATTATTATTTTATATTTTTGTTTATTATTTTATTATTTCGCTTATGGTCCTTTTGTTCCTTTAAATTTGATGGTATTATTTTATCATTGTATTTTAATTTTTATTATTATTATTATTATTATTATTATTATTATTATAGCATTTAAATTAATTTCTAAAATGTAATTATTACATTCCTATTCCTATTTCAATTAATATTATGACAACAGAAAATTTTATTTCTGAAGAATAAGAATCAGTGTGTACTTTTTCTGTACAAAATATTTAAATGAAAAAATCTTTGTAATAAAAATATATGAACAGAAAGAGATTTAAAGAAACCTTAAATTGAAGCTTTCACATATCTTAACCGAGTATAAATAAATATTAAAAATAAAATGTCTCTTTCCTTTATAAAATTTTAAATCTTTATTGCCATTAAACAACTTTGCTTGTAATCTTAAACTAAAAATCAGAGTAAATTTCACGTTTCTGCATGACGATGCAACGTGTCCTGATATATCGTTACACCATTTGTTGCCCAAGTTCTAGAGAAACAAGTCCAATCCATGAAAGCTCCTCCTCGTAACGTTTTGATGCCAAATATCACAAGATACCTACAGAAGTGCCTTCACAGGGCAAGATGAGGTACGGGACCAGAAGGTCCAGGGTTCAAATAAAAGGATCAGGGACAAAGGACGAGTAGGCAAACACACTTTAGAATCAAACCTAAAATGCGCTTTGAATAAACAGGCTTGGCAACTGTAATTGCACACATGGCAAGAATGTAGTTCTCCAAAGGAAATGAATGAAATAAGGATAGTTTATGGGTCCCAAATCACTAAGTGACTTAAGTGGGACCTGAGTCCCATTGTCAGACTCGCAGGACACTTGTAGCCTGGCCGTGTTCGGCGCTGGTGGGCTTACAGATGCACAAAATCCTAAAAGTGGCAGAGGAATCCAAACAGTAAGACAAACTACATGAAGCAGAAACACTGCTGGACCAATGGGGCATCAGTGTGTATGCGTGTAGTATAAACTTTAGTTACATAGACCACCGGCGTGAGGCGTAAGCCGTGCAGCGTTTGGGTTCTTCTGGCCTGTACTCACTAAAACCCAAAGCTGTGTTGGGTTTAAAGTTAAGAGCTTGTGTGTACCTCATTTATTCTGGGGCTGTAAACTGTGCCATTAATATACCGAAAGCAGGTTTCAAAAGTATTAGGACACAGCCGCGTACTGCGTATGATGTAAAATTTGCCGTGTGTGTGTGTATGTGGAGGAGAAACAGAAGTGTGTCTCCTCCACACTCCACAGCATCTGGCTTTCATCTATGCTGCTCTCGCACCGTCGCCGAGCACAAGAATCATCCAGAGCCCTTAGCTCCTTGGAACTCCGTCATCTCACTCTCTCTCCCTGTAAAAGGCAGTGTCGTACGCTCTCTCGCACGCACACATACACAAAACATCGAATCACACACACGGTAACAAAGTTCAGAATGCAGGAGAGTATTATAGTGTTTATAGCACAGTTCATCAGAATTTGAGAGCGTCAGATTTTATATAATAACAGTTTATAAATACACACTAATATATCAATTAATAAGTTTTTTGAGAAATATTAAAGTTGGAGTTGTAGATCATCAGCAGCTTGGTCGGGTTTAAGAGCTGGACTTCCATGAATGAAGCTCTGATCAGTCGTGGATGGTGTTTAATAAAAGACAGCGAGTTTAAAACACCAGCAAACGACCTGTTGAAGAAAATCAGAAAGAAAATAAGGAGCTGATAGAAGTGATGAAGCTGCTGATGCTGTATAACTCTCCCGTAATATTTCTGACTGATCCCTAAAATAAAAACCAGCTGAAAGCTCATTCACTTTATTTTTGTTGATGAGACTAAAACTAATCTTCAGTGTTGTTGCTCTTCAGTCGAGCTGTGAATCCATTAAGCCCAGGATGTTTGATTTATTCTACTCATTTAGTTTATCTCAGATTTAGAGCTTAAACCCAAATGGAAGGGTCAGATTCCTCGTTAAAAGCTTAAGCTAACAAAACAAAATACAAACTAACATTTATAGACTCATTAATTTATTTTTTTTTTAGTTGGATAATTATAATGTTGCTGATTTATCATGGATGGCGTTGTTGCTTGATTACGTGTGTACGTGGTGAAGTAATACCTTAAGAGCTTCAGTCAATGCTGGCACTCCTAGAACAGCTCATCAGATTGCAGGGTTGGAACTAACTTTGGTTAATAACTGTGGTTAGAAAACTTAACGTTGCCCCTCGTATCTCACCAGACTATGTGCCCGGTGTGCCTGGATCGGCTCAAGAACATGATCTTCATGTGCGGACACGGCACTTGTCAACTGTGTGGCGATCGCATGAGCGAGTGCCCCATCTGCCGTAAGGCCATCGAGAGGCGGATCCTGCTCTACTAGAGCCCAGAGGCTGAAGTGGTGCCTCCGAATTCTCCATCGCCGTTCCTGCACCTGCAGAGCTAAGCCGAGAGTCGCCGTGCATCAGTGTTACTTGTTTGTTTAGCCTCTTTTCCCATCCTGCACTTTGTGTTTGTCTCTGCTTTTGAAATGAAGCTCGTTTAGATGGTGGACGAGGACTTTGTACTTTATTGTCCAATTTTGTTGTCCCAGATAAGTTTTGGTTATATAGAGTACCCATTATACGTGTCTCGTCCCTCTGTACTGATATTAAAGCCGTTTTAACACTACAGTCTCAGAGCCTGGGTAGTGCCGGGACTCATTTAATGCCAAGCCAGCTTTAGTAGAAGAACAAGTACACTACAAGCACAGATCGCACTGGATGATCTGATATGTAATCCAAAACATCAATGCTTTACAGTCCAAACTAAATGTTTCAATAGAAACAATTAAAATAGACACTTCAGGAGAGCTTCTGTGCCTGAGGAAGGTGATTATTTAACGTCCTGACGCAGACCCATTTTATATGAAAACACTAAATAAATATTTGCGAGTCGATTTCTGCACACGTCTCTGATGGATGCCCATTTTGATTTCTGCTACAGACTTGCAGCCTGGAGAAGTTTCCGCTTTAACCCTTTTTTTCCTTTGTCCTGATGACCAAAACTGCCTGAGATCTTCTGCTGCCATTTAAATGAATCACGTTTCAAGTGACGTCCTCCTTTTTGTAAAAAGCATGATTTTAAACTAATAAATCATGATTTTCCCTAACAATCTGCATACTAGTATCTCTACGCACCGAGTATTATCCATTCACCACCGGTGGACGTATAATTCATAAATTAAATACGGCCCAACCTTTTTGTTTAAATCATTTGATATTTGGTGGAATCGGTGCTTTTTTTTAAACTCATCTTTTTAGATCGACCGACCGTTGGCCTGTACAATATAGCGTAAAGCCAAGAAGAGGATTAAATGCATGCACACACCAGATTTGATGTAAGCTGTAGGTTTTTATCATAGCGTTCCTTCATTATAGGTTTAGAACTGGAGCAAGGTTTTCCAGACCTAATCCTGACTGGTGCAGCACTCATTAGTCCAGGCCGGAGTTAATCCACGTCCAGGACGTTTGCTGGACATTTGAACTTAACGTTAAGTGTGTTTTAGCTCTATTCTGTTTACCCACAGTGTTGAACGATGCTGAGATCTTTAATAAGTTGGATTGTTGAGGATCTGTGTGCAGCCACTGACGCTAAGCTGAGCAGAATAAGCAGGTTCGTAGTGCAGAACATATTTTTGATGGGAGGGGGGAGAAAGTAAGTTCATACTTTCATGTTTTTAATATTTTGTATCGTTTCCTGTGATCTCATTAACATTTGAGGCTTAGATGCACTAATGTACTTTATGGTAGTGTCGTATCGTCTCATGGTTTCTTCAAAGGTCTATTTTCTACCTTGTTTTTAGGACCTGTCCAGGTTTAAACATGTTTCATGTTTGCAGTGCGTATATCATGACACACATTTGTTCACTCTGTATTGCAAAGTGCATTTTTTTTAAAGAAACACATCACAGAATAAAGATTTAATGTAACAGCGCTTCAGCCTTGCTCATTACGGTTCGGATATTTTAACCACATCCAGAACATTCTGGTACCTTCACTTCCCCAGGTAAACAGACTGATCAAACCATCTTCTTTCTTTGTTACCAAGTCCACTTTTGACAGGACGTGGGTTAGATGGGTTCGCCCCTCCTGGGATCACTGTAGGTAGGCATTCGCCACTGCTGAGCGGGGTCACCCCACAAACCTAGTGGTTTAAGTGATGCTCCTAACCAGTCAACTGGCCAAAGCGATTTGTCCCTTGTTAAAGTAGCTCAGGGAACCATATCCATGTCCACTATAGGAACATACTGATAATTTACCATCCAAGAGCTTAACAACTGCTGTGGTAATGTTCTGTATTACATCAGTTCACTTTTCAGTGCTTCAATCTTTCAACTCTTTCCCATTAAAGATCAGTGCTGTTTTTACATTTACATTTTACATTTATGTCATTTAGCAGATGCCCTTATCCAGAGCGACTGACAATGAATACAGTCTTACAATTCAAGCAATTGTGGGTTAAGGGCCTTGCTCAGGAACCCAACTGTGGCAGAGGTGGGATTTAAACCCTGGACTTTGTGGTCCATAGTCCAATACCTTAACCCATTAACTGCCAAATATTTTTCTAAACATTTTTAACTTTTTTTGTCTGCCCCCCCATCCCATCAGTAAGTGAGTTAAAGCACCCGATCCCCAAATCGGGATCATGGTTTTTAATGGGTTAACCACTAGGCCACGACAGTTTTACCGTCTTCTTATTTATTTCTACATAGACAGTACTGTTTTAGTGCAAATAAGTCTCCACTAACTTAAAAAGAGAGAGAACCGACAGCCAACCGAAATGAAAAAACTGTTCTGATTCCTCCCGAAACAAAGACTGCTGTTAGCATTAGCAGCTATGTTAAACACAGAGTGAGTGTTTTCACTTGAAAATGTATTTTTTATTTAAAACTCATTAAATTAAATGAGGTTTCTCAACTCTTTATTATAAATAAGATTTGTGGTAATAATTTTGTACAACTGTAGGTTAATGTTTTAAACATTGAATTATTTCTTATTTTTTATCTTTACGTATATTATGCAGTATAGACCTCCCTACCAAAGTCCTCAGTTCATGTTATATTTACCATGGATTTGTGATGAATTTGTCAGAACGTATATAATGCTATATATAGTGAGGATTATTTACACATGCAGAATTAGATATATGAGTGAAAATTGACTGGACTCGTGTATCTGCACATGGCATCAGTGATTGATAATAGACTCTGTACTCCTAACCCATAAGTAACTACATTTTCTCTTTTCTCTCCAAAGAGATGTTCAGGTACCAGTTCCAGCACCACACACTTAAACGTTCCTCCACCTCAGCATCACTCTACTGGTCTCCATCAACAGAACCCAGTCCCACCAGATTGCAGTAACTCCCATCATTTAGTTATTAGGAGACGATGTGCCTCCAAGCACCTCCTATTGAGGACTGAGCTTAAATATTATTATTGATTTAAATTGTATCAATAATAATAAATGTTTTTGCTTAATTTTACTATTACTTTAATATATTTACTTATAATTAAGTATTTACTTAATTAACATCTAGGCCACCCATAAAGGTTGGGTCCCTTTTTGAGTCTTGGGTCCTCCCAAGGTTTCTTCCTTCTACTTTCAGGGAGATTTTCCTTGCCACTGTTGCACTAGACTTGCTCAATTTGGGATTGGCCTTTTAAGATAATATTAGATTGTAAAGCTCCCTTGTAAAAAGCGCTATAGAAATAAATTTGAATTTAGTTACATTTCCTAATACTATGCCCGTGAGTGGATTTTTCGAATCTCCGATTCAAGGTAGTGAGAATCGACTTTTTAAAACCACTTACTTTACTGAATCAGTGCACACTGTGATTAGTCCCTTAAATTCATGTATATTGTTTTATAAAAACACCACACTGTGCTCAAAATAACACAATAATGTGCCACATTAAACCAGTTTCACAAGAAACAAGTGGTGAAGCTCAAAATCAAGAGAAGCAGTCGATGGAGACTTTTTGGCACAGATTTTCTAAATGTTTTCTCATGCAAAAATGGCTGCTGAAGTATAAATGTATAAATGTAAATTACAGGCCTGCCCCTGCTAATCAATATGTTGTGGACTGTGTGATATAAACCAGTATGTAACTGGTAAACCGAGTCTAAGCTGAAGGCAGAGAGAAATCACTCAGTAACTGTTACCCCAGACTTACCCTGAGGCAGAGATGTTATGTTGTTGTTTTTTAATGTTATATATAATATTATCATTTGATAGGTGATTGAATTACACAAAAATGTAATTCTGGTACATTTAAAACACATTGCCAGTGATGGGGCATGGACAGGATCAGATTGTTCAGCAGTTCCTATGGATCTCTTCAGATTCATTTTGAAATATCACAAATGTTTTGTGCAGTGTAGTATTAATTAATAGGCTAAAGAAACCGAATTAATTAGAACAGCTTATCAGTTTATTGAAAGGCAATTTAAAGCAATTATAACAATCATGCTGTAATATCAAATCCATTCTCAGATATGGACTGAATATTCGTATCATTGGATCCATATACTTTATATTTATTAATATAATACCTATGATAATATTTAGTTGGATTTGGGGTTGAGGGTGAATGGTGGTGGTAGGGGTGGATGGTTGGTGGATGAAAGAAAATTCGGGTACTATGTTTCGTATAATTACCCACAATCTTTTCAAAAGGTTTTTCAAATGCTTTCAGTCAGAGCCAGTTACAGTTTCATAGTTTCATTTGTAATCATGGAAACCTCTAGGAGCAGCAACAGCTTGGCTCAGCTATTCTGTCCTGCCTCTGGAGGAAACTTCAGCGGGAACTCATCTGGGGCCTCGCACATTGAGTTTCTACAAGTCAAACTTTGCTGAAATGGTCTCTTTAGAATATGGACCATAAAATGAAGTCTGGACCATCTGTTTAGACACCAACAGGACTGGAGTAGATAATAGTAATAATAATTCATAGGTCCTAATTTCTAATGTTATTAAACGTAAAATGCTATGTTCAGATATCACAGGGCACGAAACTTTGCAGCGAACACATTGCTCCTCCGTAGGAATGTGATTAAAACCAGGGTATGATAGCAGAAGGACTGGTGCAGCAGTGTGTCCTTCAGAGACTTAGTCACATGTTTATTCACTGTTCAAAAGCCACATTCATAAGCACGGCTTCCCCCTGATCTTCTTTCGTTCGGATAAGGTGACATTTAACTCACTTCCTCAGACAAATTCATCAAAATCACTCCCCCTTGGTCTCCCCTGGGCCTGAACATCCTTTAGTGTGATAAATCTGGAGTGCAGGCTGCTCCCTCATAGTGATTTGTAGCTGCTGCAAACATTATATGAGGCTCTATTTTAACGTCTTGGTGCCTCCGACTGCGCCAAGAAGTGCCGCGTTGGCCAGAAACAGGTTAGCAGTGTGGCGACGGAGCAGAAAAAGCTTATGTCATTCATCCATCCATCTTTTTTGATCTGTTTTCGGACGGTGAAAATGGGGAAGCTTGGGGAGGCTCTTCTGACACCTGAAGGCACGAACTACATCAAGGTTAGAAGGCCTCTGTTTGCACTGCTGAAACTTTCCCAAAAAAGATCTGGAGTCCTTAAGCTTGTTTTTAAACTTGTTTTTAAAAAAAAACATTTTAATCAGTTCCTCACACATTTGGTGAAGACCTGGAAATCCTCAAAGACTCACCCTTTCCTGAATTCTGCCTTTGTATCAAATCATGACTCGTTTGTGACTCTAATGCCATGGGACAAAAGATTTAATGATCAGAATAAACCAAAACTGAACATTTTGGACTGAACTCCAAGCATAATGTTTGGTGAAAACCAAAGACATAACTCATGCCTACAGTGAAGCATGGTGGTGGCAGCATTGTTTTATAGGGGGGTTCCCTGGTCAGGGACAATATATGGTACCAAGTCCATCCAAATTCTGGAGAGCATGCACCCTGTATTAACGAGCTGAAAATGGGTGGGATCTTTAGCTTCCAGCACAATAACAACCATAAACACACTGCCCAAAACAACAAAATAACACAGGGATTTAAGGATAGGAAGGTCCTTTAGCGGCCCAGTCAGAGTCTAGACCTAAATCTGACTTAAAGAGAGCAGTGCATTTCTAGAGACGGGGAACTTTCCCGAAATTTGAACAATTTTGGGAAGAACAGAGAAATCTTCCTCAATTTGGATAAGCAAAGATGGCTGGCTCTAAGATAAACAGTGACTATAAAAAGGTGCTTCTGTAGGTGCTGTATATGTTGGGATAGAGTGCTCAGTTTCTACTAAAGCCTGACTTTATTGAGAGGATTTTGGATCTGGTCCTTGCTCAATGGTGGGATACCATGCTGTTTCTATCCCTGAGAGCGAATGCAGGGCTCTCAGTGGAGAACAGCAAACAGACACAGTGTCCTGCTGTGGAGGACCTGACCTGACTGAACCCCAAACCCCACCCAGATCAGATCAGATCAGATTATGTCACCCTTCACTCCTGCTCTGGATAATCCTGTAAGCATATCCTATAAAAGTACCATGAAGAGCCACACGATGGCAGCAAACGCTGTCTAGGTATTTATCGAGCCTCACTTGTGGTCAAGTGCCAAGTTTGGCTATAGACCCATAAAACCCCTACTTTCTCAGACAGGGGTCTCATTAGATGTACCTGTAGCCACCTGAGCTGCCGCTGTCACACACTTTGACTGAAGGTCCTGCTACGTCACTTCTGATTGAGCTTATTTATGACTCTGTGTTAATGACCGGCTTGGCCAAAGGGCGCTGAGGTGGAATCAAATGAATCTTGTTGGGCCATAAAGTTTGGACCTGGGCGTTGGCAGCACCAACACATACTCCCCCCCCCCCCAACCCCCGTTAAGTCATAAAGCGGTGGCGTTGCCTCCCTACGGTACCTGGACTGGGATTTCTTCATAGAACATGAGTGAGGACGCCAGACAGTCGTACAGGGAGTGTGAGTGTCAGCAAATAAACACTTAAACCTTACTTGTAGCAGTATCACAGCAATCGCACACACACACACACACACACACACACCTCGGTTACCTTCAGTGAACCACTCAAGCCAAGGCCTCTGCTGGAAATTCCCTCCAACTCTTTCTTCCCTTTCATTAGTTTTAAAAATTAAAACCATTAACAAGCTCTGGTTTTCTTCTCCAGCACCTTTAGCACAATTAAGCTCAGAGTCGATTTGATGATAAAACGAAGGTAAGAGTTCAGGCGGTGTCTCTTTACGTCAAAAATGATGCTCACTGTGATACACAAATAGATCTTCCATTAGTTAAACTTTTTTTTTCAGTTTTATATTGGACTTTAAAAAAAACTTCTTGAAAAACTCTTTTTTTTGTTTTGAATTTATTCATTCATTTATTTATTTAGTTGTCCTCTCAGGCTGATCGGTTGGTGGAATCATTGTTGAAAAACCAAACTTTTCTTTTATTTCATGTCTATTCTATTTAAATACAACAACAAAAAATGGCTCCTTACTCTCTTTAAGGGCGTTTGAGAACCCCTAAAAATTGGTCTAAACAATCAGACTTTGTGTTTGAGAGAAGTGAAATATTTTTGTTATATTCTATAAATTCCTGACAAAATTCTTAACAAAATATTTTTATTTGCAGCACGGGTTTGCAGACCATGCTCAATAAGACGAATAATAATACTGAGTAAACAAGTTTGTTTGGTTTTTTTTGTGACCAAAGCAAGACAATGCACAAATAATATGTAAAAAACGACATGAAAGTGATTATATTAATCAAAAACATCTGCCAATGGCGTAATAATCTTACACAATGTCTATAATTTCTTAAAATAAGCAATAAAATCATATTAATCACTACTTATTAAATTATGTTAAAGTCTTAAATCCAGTGTTAAAATAACTCGATTACTTGATCTGAGTCTTAAATGTGATAAAGGTCATTTTAAAAATAAAACAACACTTTTAGTGCCTCACAAGTCAAGTCTTATCATTTTTTTTTTCTTATCAAGTTTTTTTTCAGTGATAGTTTCAGATTTCGTGTTCTATGTACTTTTTGTTTAATATATAAGATTTGGGTTGGGTGATCCCCTAATCTGTAGCTCATAAAGTAGACTCAGGTGTGTCCGTGTTGGAATTTTCCAGTCCATGTTGATTTTAAGAACATTTGGAGTGGTCTTGGTTTTTTCCGGACCTGTATTTTTGCACTTTGGTTACCTTTAATCCACCTTTCCTTTTGGTTTTTGTTGACTATAATAACGCTGGTCATAAAGATAGGGATTGTCCAAATAAAAACGCAGGTATAAATGAAATGGACCAGATAAACAAGATTACCTTTTACTAACTCTGATTTACTAGCAAATATTAAAAATAAACGTCTGTGTACGTCTGAACAGAACAGAACAGTGCTTTTGAAATCATTCAGTTTGTTTGATAAAAAGTTTAAACTGATTAAAACAACGAGCAAATGCTAGAGAAGAAAGTTAGTTTTAGGTTTAGTTCTTAACAACACAGATCCTGTGGCACAGCCGATGAGATAAAAAAGGAATAAATAAACAACAGAAAATAACAACAATTAAATACAGTGTTGTCAAATTATAATACATGATTCAATTAATTTATAAAGGATTTAAATAATGGTTTTTAATGTTTTAAACTGCATTAATTGGGAGCGTGGTTCCAAATCCAGAGTTCTGTGTTTATATATCCTTGCCTGGACGGGATGCTTTGCAAAATAGTAAATATTAAAAGTGCAGTGTGTATGTTTGATATTTGTGGTCACTAGGGCAAAAATGTACCTACTGCATCTTTAAGCTGATTAAAATTGGATCACCTGGAGCGTAAAAACCAACTCGGTGTGTCCCTTTAATAGTTCCTGAAGCTAAATTCCACTTAGTGCACCTTTAATAGTTAGCAGTGAGGAGTTTGAGGCCCCCCGGCTGCGGTGCTGGAGGCTGCAGGTTCCATTTACAGTGCAAATGTTATCGTTCCAATGACACTTTAAACAGCCTTTATCAATATATAGCCATTCAAGGTTTATGAGCTTTGATAAAAAAAAACGCCACCAGCATACCAGGGTCATTTTAGCCCTCAGCCCTCGCCGCGTGGTGCCAACACACTTTTGGGACTCAGGCACAGACAAAAACAGGCGGCGACTCGGAGACACAACGTAACCTTTTGTTTGGGGGACGGACCGAGATAGCTGCGGAGTCCTGATGTGAGGAGAAAGCGGCCCAGCCACTGATAGCGCTCGCTCTGGCAGAACCTTATCATCCTATTATCTTTAAAACGCAGGGTTATCATAATTGCTTACTTAATAATTCTATAAATCTCTCCCAGTGCAACCTTTGGATGGATTATAAAAGCAGAGGAAACGCTGCACGACTGAACGACGTAGAGTGTTTTTTTGCTTATTTGAGTCTGGCTTAAGGCCTGGATTTTAATCGCGCCATGCTCAATGATGGGGCAGGTACAGCGTGTTCTAAAAAGCTCATAAAATGGAAGGCTCGGCTTAAACTACAGGGAAGAAACATGCTGAGATCATACCTCGGAGTGTGTGTAACCTGTCGACACGCCAAAGCAACCTGAACACACACGAGCACACAATGCAGAGCTCTTACTGCACAACTATATCTCCTGTATTTCAGACTGGCAACACAATAAATAAACGTAAAGTTAAAGCACTTTGTAACGTTGCCGTTTCTTCTCCCGAAACCTTTAAAGCTGTTTTATAACAGATGATCCCGAGTGATTTAGAGTTTATTGTGATACTTTGTTCCTTTCTCCCTTTAAATATGTCTTAACATGTGGAACCGGCTCGTCATTTCTAAATTCTCTAGACATTCTCTATTGGGAAAGGGTCTGGACTGCACAGGGTCCAGTCCAGTACCCATACCAGCTTCTTCCACAGCCATGCCTTTATAATGTGTGCAGCATGTGGTTTTGTTTGTGTTTTGTCTTGTTATAAAATGTATGGACGTCCTTGGTAAAGATGCCGTCTTGAAGGCAGTTTATGTTGCTCTAAAATCTCAGTCTATTTTTCTGTTGTAATGCTGCATCACAGAAGTGTAAATGACCTTTACCAACGGTCCAGGCCCGACCCCATACCATGATAGAGCCTGGCTTTTGAACTTGTTCCTTATTACAGTCTGGATGCTCGTTTTTTCATCTTCAAAAAAAGATCTGTAATACTGATTGGTCTGAGCACAATCCTCATTTCCATGGTGATGGTCCATCTTAGATATCTTTGAGCTTCTGGACATGGTTAACATGAGGTTTCTTTTTTGTACAGTAAAGTTTTAAGTGGTATTTGTGCATGTAACTCTGTATTGTAGAGCTTGATAAAGGTTTGATAAAGTAATCCCTTACCCATGTGCTTCTATCAGCTATTGATGAATTACGGTTCTTGATGCAGTGCCGTCTGAGGGAGTGGAGAGAGATCACCCCTCTTCGGTTTAGGCCGTTAGGACTGAATTCCTCCAGATTATGAATCGTTTAATGATATTATGCTCTGCAAAGGGAGAAATATTGAATATCTTTCCTCGAGGAACATTGTTTATAAAAAATTACAATTACAATTCAGACTGAATGTAACATTTTGAATAGGAGTGTAGCTTAAGGCCGTCACTGTAGCGTGGTGCATGGTGTGTAACGTGAGAACGGGGAATGCTGAGAGCTGGATATTTGTGCATCATCTATTGATTCGGGGTGCAACCCTTGGCTGTAAAAGCGAGATAACGGCGTTAGGTATTAACTTCTAGCAGGGGTCACTGCAGCTTCACATACTTGTACGAAAGAGAAAGAGGCACAAAGCAGACAGGATGAACTCTGGAACATTGATTTTTCTTCTTCTTTTTTACTCTGCAAGCTCTCTTGTGAAAAAATTGCCTCAGTCTTTTTTTCTTTGAGATAGTGCCCTAGCATTCCTTTCTCCTCCTTCCAAGGTTGCGGGAGCTTGGTGAGCAGCACCTGCCAGACGGACGCCTGTTTTTCTCTGGCTGAAGTGTCCGTGAAAAACTCAGGCTCGAGAAATGCTGTTAAATAAATGTTTAAGTTCTTAAAGTGTTAAGAAAAGCATGCGAAGGTTTACAGCCAAAGCAAAGTAGAGCATTTTGCAATCTCAGTGATTTCTTCAATTTCTTCAACTTCAATATTTCCTCATGATTTAAGGCATCTTTACTCAATTTAGACTTAATATGCATCAGATTAATCAGTTAATACGTTGTTTATTGGCATATGAAAACAAACAATTTCTTGGCTGTAATCAAGTTTGATTACAAGCTAATCAAGTAGCATATTTATCTATATATCTGCCTAAATCATAGATAAATTATCATCAGATTTAAGATGTAAAAGTAAAGAAAAAGAAATCGAATTAAAATTAAACACCTGAAATAATAAAGCTTTTACTCTGTCTTTTATTTATTGAGGAAAACAATAAAGCTATAGTTGGTAAGTTTAGGTCAAACTTTGTTTATTTTTTGTTTTTACTTAAATATTTTTGCTCAGTTGGTGTAGGGATCTAATACACCATGTCCCATCAGTGCCTTCTGGCCAGGTCAGGCATCACAGTGCAGACACAATTGGCTGTGCTCCATGGCATCACTTCCTGGACATGCTTTTGTCTGTGCCCGTGTTCAGGAGCAACAGACACCCTGAGATTAAAATATAAAGGAGTGTGTGTGTGTGTGTGTGTGTGTGTGTGTGTTAGTCAGAATGTGGGATTATGATGAAGGTTAGCACACAGAGTATGAGAAGGTAAAATGAGTCGACCTGTGCCAAGGTCAGTCCACTGCTTGAGAACAGGACACCTGGCTTGTGTGTGTGTGTGTGTGTGTGTGTGTGTGTGTGTGTGTGTGTGTGTGTGTGTGTGTGTGTGTGTGTGTGTGTGTGTGAAAACATTAAGGGGGACTAACAATGTGCGTATAGAAACAGAAGGACTGCAGTATGTAAAATGGACAACTAATAAAGTGGCACCTAATAAATTCCATGGAGTTTGCATGTTCTCCCCATGACTACATGTTTTTTTTTCCCCAAATTCTCTGCTTTTCTATCACAGTCCAAAGCCATTCCTGTGGATCATTTGAGTTTCCAACGTACCCTTAGTGTGTGAGTGCATGTGCCTTATGATAGATTGGCGCCCTGAATAGGTTTGGTCGTGCCTTGTGCCCTGTGTTGCCAACTAAGCACAGCCTCTCTCTTGACCCTGTAAAGGATTAAGCAGATAAGAAAATAAATGAATTAAACATTTATAGTGTGCTGCTTTTTATGCAAATATACTTTGAAATATTAAGTACAATTAAATATCCCTTTAAATATCATTAATTATTTATAAAAAATCACTTTGATAATGATGATGATTATTATTATTTTATTATTATTATTATTATTATGACTATTATTATCCGTAACTTGTTTCCAGATGTTAAATAAATAAGTGAGAATGCGGGCCATCAGGGAATAATTCCTTTATATTGAAACCAAATAAAGAAAGTCTACTGCGTACTTTTTTGCCTCTTCTTATAAACAAAGGTTTGTCTTTAAGTGGATCTGATTTCTCTTTAATTTCAGTATCACTTTTGATTTGCTCTGATAAAACTCTATATCTGATATCAGGCCCGTTACTGTGGAAGTGCTAATGTAATGAAGTGCACATTTCCGGCTTTCATATCATCACTGCCTATTTATTGAGAAACTGTTTGGCTGCACAGACAGATACTGGTGTGGATTTTCTCTGTCCTGCAGTACAAGGGTCCTGTTTGCTCTGCACACACATCTGAGGTCCAACAAGTCACCATGGTCCAACCTCAAATCCTCATGCTGAACTCGGTGTTCCTCCATAAATCAGGGAGATTGACCATCACTACAGTAACACAACACCACGCTTACACACCAAACCAATCTGTAGTACGTTAATTATTTACATTTTATATTTAGTCACTTAGCACGCTCCTTTATCCAGAGCAACTGATACAGTCTTACAAGAAATTATGGCCTTACAGTATTGCTCAAGGACCCAGCAATGGCAGCCTGGCAGAGATCAAATTTGTACCCTGGACCCGAACCGTAATTCATCAATAGCTGATAAAAGCACGTGGGTAAGAGATTACTTTGTCAAACCTTTATCAAGCTCTACAATACTGAGTTACATTCACAAATACAGCTTAAAACTTTACTGTACAAAAAAGAAGCTGCATGTTAACCATGTTCTAGGATGTGCCATCACCATGGAAACAAGGATTGTGCTCAGACCAATCATGTTACAGATCTTTTTAGGACCAACAATAAAAAAGGAAGATCCAGACTGTTATGAGGAACAAGTCCAAAAGCCAGGTTCTATCATGGTATGGGGTCGGGTCCGGACCCTTGGTAAAGGACATTTATACTTCTGCAATTCAGCATTAATGTAGAAAAGTACACTGAGATTTTAGAGCAACATAAACGGCATCTTTTCCAGGGATGTCCGTGCATTTTATGACAAGACAAAACACAAACAAAACCACATGCTGCACACATTATAAAGGCATGACTGTGGAAGAAGAGGGTACAAGTACTGGACTGGACCCTCTGCAGTCATGACCTGTCCCCAATAGTGAATGGGTGGAGAATTTGAAAACGATAAACGAGACGACGATGAATCTGTACTGCTCCACATCTTAAGACACGTTTGGGGGAAAAATGGAAGAAAATAACACCTGAAACTCGACACAAAGCTGTAAATGCAAGCTTTTCTTTTTTTGACCCACCTGGCATTTGTTCTTTTACTGTGATTCTTTGTAACTGGTCTGAATATACAGTGCATCCGGAAAGTATTCACAGCGCTTCACTTTTTCCACATTTTGTTACGTTACAGCCGTATTCCAAA
>JAVSBV010000067.1:2614676-2628241 GCA_033117975.1 Parotocinclus spilosoma | reverse complement strand
ATCGGACGCTCAGCGTCTCTGGGGGTCTATGGGGCAGTGGGCTGGCCTCGGCTGGCCTGGACACTCAGCTTCTGCATAATGATTGGATGATCTGTCTGAGGCTGAAACCCTTTTTGATTGGCAGCGAAATGAGCGAATCAGCGATCTTTTGGTGTAAACATCCGTGGGAGCATTTCATTTTAATTTTTGTAATGTTCATTCTGTTCCGTTGAACAGTGAGACTTTTCTAATCCTCTTAGCGGCATTTTCTTTGTTAAAAACGACTAGCGACAAATTGAGCTTCTATTTCTGGTGTTTTTTTGTAGCTGCTTGTGTTTGGAGACTGACTTCAATCGCAGTTTCTGTTCACGAGGGAAAGAGTGAGAATTTACGTATAAACAAACCAACACATTTTATGATGTAGGCCGAAATTGAGTTTCCTCTCCTTGAAAGACCAGCATCCGCCACTGGTGTACGCCTGAGTAGCTACTTCACATGGAGCAACAACACTTTGTTTGATCAGGAACGCACATCAGCGCCTCTACTTCCTCAGTTGTTTGAGGCATGCTGGAGAGCGTTCGGTGTTATAACATCACAGTATAGCATGGAAGAAAGCTCTGCAGAGGGTGGTGAGGGCTTCACAGAGAACTGTGGAAGTTAGCTTACCCACTACCATTATTCACCTCCAAAGGCAGAAAGAGGGCCACTTGCATCATCATGAAGGACCCCACTCACCCAGCGCACACACTTTGTCCCGCATCCTTCAGGCAGGAGGCTGTGGAGCTTTTCGTTTAAGATAAGTGTAAGGAACAACTGAACTCTCAACTCAACTTTATTTCTATAGCACCTTCAAAACAACAATCGTTGCAACAAAGTGCTGCACAATTTTAAATACACAAAGACTTCAAAACAGATCAAAAACAATAGTAAATAAAACAAAACAATAAACATTAATAAAACAACTCGCGTTAGGTTAAAAGTTACGGAGTATAAATTAGTTTTTAACCTATTTTTAAAAATAGGCAATGACGAAGCCCGTCTAATATGAAGTGGCAGGTCATTCCATAATTTCGGGGCCGCGATTGAGAAAGCTCTGTCTCCTCTAAGCTTTCGCTTTGACCTTGGAACCTCCAAGAGCAGCTGATCTGAGGCACCAAACAGGGACATGAGAGCGAAGCAGCTCAGTGAGGTAGGGCAGGGCAAGTCCATTTAGAGATTTAAAAACAAATAAGAGAATCTTAAAATGGACTCTAAAATGCACAGGCAGCCAGTGCAGGGAGGCCAGAATGGGGGTTATGTGCTCTCTCTTGCGAGAACCTGTTATCAGTCTGGCAGCAGCGTTTTGTACTAGCTGCAGTCTTTTGAGCGAAGACTGACTAGCTCCAAGATATAGAGCATTACAGTAATCCAAAAGATAGTGCCAAGCTTGTGGCATCATATTCAAAAAGACTTGAGGCTGTAGTTGCTGCCAAAGGTGGTTCTACAAAGTAATAAGCAAAGGCTGTGAATACTTATGTAAATATGATTTCTTTGTTTTTTAATTTTAATACATTTTTAAAAATCTCAAGAAAACTTTTTTCACATGGTCATAATGGGGTATTTTGTGTAGAATTTTGAGGAAAAAGATTAATTTAATACAATTTAGAATAAGGCTGTACCGTAACAAAATGTGGAAAAAGTAAAGCGCTGTGAATACTTTCCGGATGCACTGTATGATTTGTTGTTGGGTTCTTCTATAATTTGTTATCATGTAAATGCTAAAAGTCTTGGCTCCGTCACCGTACATTCTGCTGGTGATAACAGGTGTGTGGTGGCACAGTGGAGATGCCTCATGTTTTGGGGGAGGATAACGAATGGGGTAAAGAGGGAGAGACCTGGAAGACGGAGCCTCTGGGTCAGCATGAGGTTATCGTGACCCTCGTTTGAGCCTCAGCCTCGGTGTTTATCAAGCCAGAGAAGCAGGAGGCCGGGGTGAGGGGGCACCGGAGGGGGTGGAGGAGCTTACTGAAGCTGTCTGTCAAGGATGGCGCTGCTCCCGCTCTGCCCCGGAGACGCAAGGCCATTTTGGGGGAGTGAGGCAGATAAACAGGCCGTAATCACGTTCTGCTGACCCTGGGAGACGAGACGGGGTGGCAGTGCGAGCGTGTGTGAAATAAGTAACGACGGTGCAAAACCATGCACCTATAAAATTGCCAATAAACGTGCACTGAGAATCGAGCCAGTTTTGGCATGATTACAGGTGAAGCCTTCATCTCCACCCCAGCCTGGTCCCATCCGATTTGCTCAGGGTTTGAAGGTGAGGTGGTTAGGGGGGGGGGACACTAACACGGGGGCCTCGTTAACCATTAACCAGCTCGTATAACCTCGTTACTGATTGACACCTTGTGTTCTTGGCGCTCGTGTTGACCCACAATACTCCCTGTATACTCCCTTATACTCCCTGTGTGCAGGTGTCCCCTTATCCACCGATACGCTCTGCCAGCTCCCTCACAAGTCCAGTTCCATATTCACTATCACCCCCTAAGCAGCCTCATCCGGGGTACCCTGCCCTGTGCACGGGCACACCGTAAACACATTTTAAAAGTGGAGGGAGTCGGAGCTGCCATATAATGCCTCCTTGTTTTCTCCGAGGACACGGGCACTGAGAGGACGGTGAACATTATCAGCTCTCGCCAGCTGAGAAACCGAACTCGTTCTGCCCTCTGTACTTCAGCAGTAAGCCTGTTTACAACGGCTAGGATTCAAATCCCATTTTATACCCAAGGGTCCAAAGTCTAACGGACACTTCCTGTTTCACAATGTACAGAGAAAGCTGGAACTGTGTGCTTTACACTTAACATTGGTCCGGTACCAAACACAGTTCAACAGCAGGACCAATGTTACAGCAAAAAAAGCCTTCATGATTATACCAACATGACTTAATTTCTTATAGGGGACAGTCTCTGCTTCTAAATCCTATTTTAAAACCAATTCTAATCCTTTGAGGATGAAACAATATCCAATAATAATCAAAACATCTGAAATCTGATACCAAATCCAAAATATAAAATCTGATACCAAAGCCTAAATTTGAAATCTGATACCAAATCCAAAATATGAAATTTAATATCAAATCCAAAATGTAAAATCTGATACCAAGCCTGAGATCTGATACAATTTAGAGAAAAGAGATCTAATGCCAAATCCAAGCTCTTATACCAAATTTAGCCTCCAACAACAAAGCTAAGCTCTGATACCAAAACCAAAATATGAAATTTGATAACAAACCTTAGATCTTTAAAATCAGATACCAAATCTGAAATCTGACACGAAGTCTAATACCAAATCTGAGAAGTAAAATACAATTTGGGACTCCAAAATATAAAATCTGATACCAAATCTGAGACCTGATACTAAATCTAATGTCTAATACAAAATCCAAGATATGATACCAAATCTAGAAACTGAGATCTGTTACAAAATGGGAAATCAGATTTAAAATCTGAAAATCATAATCTTGTACTAAATCTGAGATCTGATACCAAATCTGAGATCTGATACTAAATCTGAGAGACCTTAAATCAGATTCATGTCTGCTTTTCCTTATGTTTAGAGCTAGTCTTTGTTGATATGCTGTCTGAACTGTTGTACAGGTTCTGCTGATTTAATCACGTTTGGGTTTATGTTCTATTTGTTTTTCATTACAGAATGTTTTGGCCTGATCATATGCTTTTTTTTTTAAGTAACTCAAGACACGATATGTGCGAGTGTTTGTAGCATGAGCGTCTGTCGGCCGGGTTCGGTGAACCTCGAGTAAACACAGGCAGGTACACAGAGCTACTGCCATTACAAGCACACCGATTGTTCCTTAGTGATGGAGGTTTGAAGTGCACATGGTGAGAATGTGTTGTTTCTCATGTCAACATCAGCGAACAATTGAAGGGCACTCACTCTCAGATTAATGTTTAAATGCAGTCCGGACTCATTAGGTGAACAACAAGGCCCGGTGCTGCTCCTATTGGATTCTAACTTTCGTGCACATTTAGAGGAAATTAAAAGGTCAGGAAGATTAATAATATGTAATATTTAAATTAGAGTTGAGAAATAAATATGATCAAAATATTTTCATCCGAATTGAAGTTTATAAGAAACAATGTATTGCGATTAACAGTAAACGAATACGTTTTAACTTTCACCATAAAATAATAAATTAAAAAGAGTAAGCAAATCAAAAAGATAAATAACATTAACATGAACTGACCATGGTATTATTACTGCTTAAAAAACATTTTAGATTAAAAATAAATAAATATTTGTTTGGCCAAGGATAAGGCCAAGACAATCTTTAACATTTAATCAGTTAAAAAAAAATTAAATTAATAATTAATATAATATTTAAAGTAAATAAAACATAACAATCAAAATTCAAAGGAAAAAGAAACACTAAAAAATAACTAAAAGAAGCAGGTTCTTAATACAAATTTGGACAAATATTTCATTTTTTATATTTAAAAAACAAGACTTTATTTAAAAAACATTTTAAAGTAGTAGAAAGTTTCAAACCAATTATACTCAATCACAAAGAACAAAAATATTAAGACATCACTTTGGTATGTTATGGTATGGAAATTGGTATAAAATATTATCCTAATAATAGAAAATGATTTTAAATTTAAGATTCATTAATCATATCATTATCATAAATGACCATAAGTTCGGAAGAAAGTGAATTATATATTTTAACTTAAAAAAAATCAAATTAATGAACATCTAAGTAATTTTTAAATAGTTTCATTATAAATTCATAAATTAATAAGAGACACTTAAAGTCAAAGAAAGTAAATGTTTAACTTTTATCTTAACACAATTTAAGATTTAAAACTGAAAATAAAAAACAGAAGTTGATGAAAAGTGAATCAAAGATATAGGACGTACTTTTTATTGTGTGATAAAGAGGCTGATTATCTGGTTGCTGGACTGTAATGTCTTGTCCTGTGTGTGTGTGGCTGAATGTCAGTGTGACAGTTAGATATCACACACACATATGACGTAAGCTGGGAGAGGAGATCATCCCGTGTAATTATCAGTCAGTGGGTAATCTCGGGTCACGTCACAGCAGACCAGTGACGGCCGACTGGCTCGTGGTCACAATCGTTTGCATATCTTGTTTTGGGGATCTCTCTGCTGGATGGATGGATGAAGGGTCTGAAGAGGCTTTCTCCACAGGCCTGAAATCTCAATCTCATCGGGTTCTGGTGTTCTCTAAACATCAGGCTCCTCGGAGAGCCGGCGTGATGCAGAAGATTATCCAAACAAAGCAGAGACAGTGGCTGTGGAGAGGAGGAGGGTGAGGGTTGCTAATTAAGGCCTGAGTAATGGGGGATCACCGTTGGGCTCAACGGGGGTCATACGGAATTATTTACGGAATATCAGTGTTACTGAGAAAACCTTATAGAAAATAGACTTGAGGCCAAATCCCAAAACATAAACCAAATATTTTATGTATATATTTAGTGTGCTTGTTTTATTTTAATAATTACGACGAACATATTTGGCTAGATATATTTGTTTTATTCTTACATTTAGCATCTAAGCCACCCAAGCAGGTCGGGTTTCTTTTTAAAATTTGGTCCTAATGAGTTTTCTTCCTTATAACGTTTAGGGATTTTCCTTTCCACTGTCGCCGTAGGCTTGCTCAATTTGGGATTGGAATTAGATATTAGAAGATAATCTACAATTATAAATCTGCTTTGAAACAATGCCCCATTGCTGTACAAATAAATCTAATTCGACATGAATGTTATTTCTGTTATTAAGTTGGCACGGGGGAAACTGAGGTGATTTCAAACTTTTTTTGGAAGAAAAGCAGTTGCTTTGGCCAGACAAAAGGAGCATCCAGACTGTAAGGAGCAAGACTCTATCATGGTATGTGGTCGGGTCTGGACCCTTGGTAAAGGTCATTTACACTTCTGTGATGCAGCATTAATACAGAAAAATACACTGAGATTTTAGAGCAACATAAACTGCCTTCAAGACGACATCTTTACCAGGGACGTCCATACATTTTACAACGAGACAAAACACAAACAAAACCACATGCTGCACACATTATAAAGGCATGGCTGTTGAAGACGAGGGTACAGGTATTCTTCCATATTTTGGACTTCACTTATGGTAGCTAGCTGAGATGTTTCCTTTTGCCAATCAATCAATAATATATATTTTTTTATATATAAAAATAAAGCACAAATCAGAATTTTGCTGGATGTTTGACGTGCATTTTGCATCACCAGAAGGCAGTAGGATTTATTATGTAAAAATCAGAGTTTTTTAACGTTCAACCTAATGCATTCTGCTGCCAAAAATGACTATTCAATTAATTGTTATTAATCAGGTTTATCCATATCCCTGGGAGGCTGAATTCTATTTCTTTCACAAATAAAGAGGTACATTTATAAAGGGAAACTATAATATTTAAAAGTTGTGCATTTTAAAGTAGTAGTTTAAAGTAAGTTTTGGAGTGGAGTTTAAAATAAAAAACTGGACAAAAAACATAAAGTTGATGAGAACTATAGATTTGTAAATATCAGGTTTTAATGAGATTTAGTAGCTCTTAATAATAAAACATAAATCCAAACTCAAATTCTGTTTTTGCAGGTGAGTAGTGTAAACCATGATGCAGCCTCAATGTCATGGATCTGTTGTTCCTACCCTTGATTTAAAATTTAAGCAAATGTTTTTTCTTTAAACTCAAGAATTCATTAACTTCAGTCACCTTTGCTAAGAGGAAGAAATTGAAGGGGTGTCCACATACTTTTGGATACGTAATGCAGACTAAATGCGCAATGTTTTAGGGTCCATCGTCCGCCTCGCCTGATATCACTTGTCTCAGTTCCGTTCCTTTCAGAGACCTCCGGTACCTTTTGAAAGACAAACACGTCTAAAACAAAAAATCTGAAAGATGTGTGACAGGTTTGGCGTTCTCGGATATGAATTTAAAAACCGATCAGTCTGGAGAGGGCGGGCGGGACTGACACATTGTTTATCAATGGAGTCATGTCTCTCTTTTCTTTCCAGTAGGTACCAGAGCTACACTCAAATACTCAATTCCCTCCATGAGTAAACAGAGAGGCAAACATCGTGTTCGGCTGAAACAGTGCCTGGTACAGCGCCGTTACTAATCTCACCTGAGGAAATAGAAGAATGAGCCGAGGTTTGACTAGCTGACGGAGAACTGATAACGCCATTGCCGGGGAAAGTAAAAGGTGGATGTGTTTTGTGGCCCAAACAAAGCCCTTGTCAGAGCACAGAACGTGGTATTTGCTGCCTCATTGTGAGTGTGCTGTCACAAGTGGGTTGGTATGTCTGGACTAGTCAATGGTGTGGTGCAAAAGGTGAGCTGTGTTTGTGTGCCAAGGTGCATGTGTTAGGACGTTTTGGTTCAGGCTTGATCTGAAGTGTTGCGTCTGTGCCCCGTTCGAGTGGGGAAAGGTCTGATAAAAAAAACAGTTAAGTGATTTGTTTAGTGAAGAAAAAATGAGAACGCAGAACGCAGAGAGAACGGGTTAGCATCGAGATTGTTTTCACAGAATCTGTGCCAGGAAAAAATTGAAAAAAAAACTCTTTTTAAGGTACACAATGCAGCAAATACAGTACCTAGTGTTTACAACCTAAAAATAATCATTTTTAATATATCTGGCACCCCCAGAGCCATCCCCTAACCCAAAGAGTCTCAAGATCCTAATGATGATATTTTATTTGATTTAGTATTTTATTTATCTCTATCTCTGTTTTCTGAATTATTGATACAGATTTATTTGGCTAGATACATTTGTTTTATTCTTACATTTATTATCTAAGCCACCCAAGCAGGTCCATTTTTGATTCTCGGTCCTATTACTTTCTTCTTTATAAAGTACAGGGTTTTCCTTTCCACTGTCCCCCTAGGCTTATTCATTTTGGGACTATCATTAGATATTAGAAGATAATCTAAAATGATAAAGCTGCAAAAAGTGCTGTAGAAATATACTCGACTTGTGAGAGTGCCATCTGGAACACATCAGGCCCAAACCGTGATACTACCACCATTGTGCTTTACAGACTGAAATGCTGGGATCCAGTGTTCTCCTTCCTTTAACCCTAAATATATCTTTGGTCTCTTCTGTTCTTAAAGCTTTGGCCAATATACAGATTAGCTAATGCGAGAGAGAGAGAGACCTTTAGTGGCTTAAAAGTTATCCCGTGTTCCTTTGAGACCTCATGGACTTGGAGACCTTGTACACGCCTAGTTCTTGGAGCCATCTTTGTTCTGACTGCAGATTGGTGCAGTGCAAACGCTTTAGAGACATTTTGTAACCTTTTCACTCACACCTGCTGATAGAAACACCTGACTTTGGCCTCCCCTCCCTCAGTGGCTGGACACTGTCACCCATTCCTCTCAGTGTATGGAAAGTGTCGGGCATTTCTGTAACAAGATGCCATTCCTGACCATTCCTCTCTGATAAGAGCTGGCATATGACATTTGCACCGATTAGGACCCGAGTCATGCGTGCATCCTAAACGATTACATCTAACCAGGCATCGGAGCGACCTTGCAGATTGGCGACACAGGCCAAACCCTAAGAGACAACACGGAGTCCTTCAGACGGGGGCCTATCAGGACGTCTGCACCTCCGTCTCCTCTCTGGAGTCTTGGCACCCAGTGACGTAGTGGGTGCCGGAGCTGATAGCGTCCACCGCGGCTCTTAAACAGCTGATTCAGGGAAAGCGATGGGCTGCAGCATAGGCTACCCTTAATTTTAGACAAAACACAGCCCTGGGTGCAACAGGATGAAGGCTGTGTGGAGTGGATAGAACATGGAAAGAACAACAAGGAAAAGTAGTCTTTTATTTCCAGACGCCTAAAGCGCCACTGAGCTGATTACAGAGAGGATTGATAAAACTTAACAGGTTCACTCAGGTTCATCCACCACAGGTCATTTTATCTGGCTTAATTTTAATAACGTTAATCCACCTACTCATTAATAAAGTGAAAAAAAAGATAATTAAAAACACTTCAGAATATAAATACAATAAAATGTTTTTATATTTTATAATACCCCTGTCCAAATTCTCACTTCCTGTCTTTTAAAGAAACATATTTTATTTTATGTTATTTATATTTTTTCTGTATTAATCTTTTGTGCTCCTATTATCAGATTACTATATAATATTGTCTTATTTTCTATAGTTATAGTTTTATATTCTATTTTATTATACTATTATCTTATTTTTATTATAAAATATTGTGATATATTCTATATTTATAGTTTAATATTCTATTTTATTATATTATTCTTTTGGCTTATGTTCTATAGTTATAAATATTTTGTTGTATTATGTTTATTACATTCAATTATTTAGTTTTAAAGATTTATATGATCTATTTCTTATTTGTAAAGGATAGATGGATGTTTTATATTGTCTGTTTTTCATGTGTATTGTTTGATTTCTTTTTTAGGTTTACTACTATTGTCTCATGTTCTATAGTTATGAAGATTTTATTTGCTATTTTATTTATTATAACTACAAGTGTGCTATATACTTTACATATTTTATATTTTATTTTATTATTATTTTATTTTTTTCTCTACTGTTGTCTTTCATTTTATTTTATGAAATGTATTATTTATTGTTTTATGTTTTATATTGTATTATATTTATTATTTTACTGAGTATATTTACTATAATCTTATATTCTATGGTTATAAAGTTTTATATTTTATTAGGTTATATATGTCTACTGTTGTCTTACATTCTCTTTTATAGTATGATTTTATTTCTTAGCTTTTTTAATTTAATAGTTTATTTAGTATATATAATATTATATTTATTATATTCTCTTCAAATATACTCTTTCTTACACTTTTATGAGTTTAGTCAGCTTTTATGTGAACTTTTTAATTAGGAAACTTTAATTAAGCAGGTCAGGTTTCTTTATCAGTCTTATAATCTTATCAGAGTTTCTTCCTTATAGCATTTAGGGATTTTTCTTGCCACTGCTTGGTCAGATCTATATATTTATAAAGTCAATATTTAGAGACTGAAATCATTTTAAAGCTTTAAATTGCAGCGTGGCATAACTAAACATTTTCATTCTCATTTGATGTTTTATTGTTAAATCAGTGTTTTATGTGATTTCACAAATGCTGCTCTTAAATAATGAAAATACTATCTTTTCCCATTGTGTGTGAACGGTTCAGCGAAAACTTTCCAAAGCTGGAAAATGGTCCTGTGTCAGAGTGTGGCTAAATATAGTGACCAATAACCCGGGAGTAGGTTGAGTAGAGTGAGAGCAATGGCTGTCTAAGCGAGTGCTAATGGCTTCTTAAACACTTGAACCTAATGACTGATGACTGAGGCTCTTATCTGTTATTCCAGCACATCTTCTGCAGCCTGACTGCCTCCAGGCCTCAGGAATCATTGGGCCGGTCACATCTTATTCACTCGTTAAAACATTATAACAATTCAGAGAGGTGATGTGGATATTCTTTAAATATAAGGTAATCAAATCTGTGACGTTTTTAAAGGATGAACTCATCACATGACAGCTCATCACGTGCTATTCCTGTGTTTGGGACGCTTTTAAGCTCCGAACCAAACAAGCGGTCTCGGTCTCATTTGGACTCGGTCTCAGGGTGAACTCTAGGGATGAGATAAACTAAGTGAGTAGAGTAAAACATCCTGGGCTTAATGGATTCACAGTTCAACTGAAGATCAGTTTAAGTCTCATCAACAAAAATGAAGTGAATGAGCTTCTAGCTGCTTTTTATTTTAGAGATCAGTCAGAAATATTACAGGAGAGTTATACAGCATCAGCAGCTTCATCACTTCTATCAGCTCCTTATTTTCTTTCTGATTTTCTTCAACACGTCATTTGCTGGTGTTTAAACTCACCTTTCATTAAACACCATCCACAGCTGATCAGAGCTTCATTCATGGATCTGTTAAATCCAGCTCTTAAAACCGACCAAGCTGCTGATGAGCTACAACTCCAACTTTAACATTTCTCAGCTTCAGATGTTCTGTACTTTCTAACACTGGAATGTTACACTGATGTTCTTCTGTTGGTAAAATAGTGGATCTTAATAGCAGCCTAAATTAGAATTCAGATCAAATGTATTCGCTGTACATAAATAAACGTTCTTTATTAATCAATTTAAGCTTACTAATCAATATATTAGTGTTTATTTTCTGTATAATAAACAGTTGTTAAGCCCAGAATCTTATGATGTTGATTTAGCAGCAGGGGGACCAGAAAATGAATCCAGTTTTTTTCTGTCCCCTTGACTAAGGTGTCATTGTGTGATAACTGTGGTCTTCTTTATAAAAAGCATTGTGCTGTCTGTGTTTGTCTATGGAAATTATATTATTTTTTGATTTATGAAGTGATTAGCGGTGGGTGTGGCTCAGTTGGCCAAACCCATCAGCGAGGAGGCTGCTTGCATACCTTTGGCCACATCGTTTGTTTAATTTAAATTAATTATTGATCTGAAACAGTAAAATTCATACAGTAAAGAAATAATGGCTGGACTTTGCCCTCATTATTTATCATTAGAGTCTCTCACAGTTACACTGCTCTGTGACATGAATAACGGTCATCTGAGAGATTTGGTGCTCCTTATGGAAATAAAATCCATTTTACCTATGACAGTGAATCATCTGACACACACTGGGTGTGTTCTGCCTGTAACGATGTGTGGGAAGGTTCCCAACACGATCCCTATCAACTCACACACACACACACAAAGGTTCCTTTTACACCTGTCCAGTTTAATCATCTACCATTTCCAACAGCCTCCTCCAGTCTGTGATTCTGTTCCACAGTCCTGTGCCGGGGCCCTGGAATCGCTCCACTCACAATCTTAAACCATTTACTGATCTTCCAATAAAGGCAGAGACTCACCCAGTTCAATTTAACACACAAACGGCCAGGAGGACTTGTTACCCAATTACAGGAAATGGCTTTAATGTGAGCACTGTGGGCGGTGTGTAATACAGACAGCAAATACATGTTCAAACTGTAAAATAACACACACACCTGCCTTACTGCAATCAGTTTATTTTACAGAGGGGGTGATACACAGGTTAGATAGATGGATGGTAGCAAGTTGATTGGTTGGTGGACAGCTGGGTAGGGTGGTAGGTCATTGGGATGGTAAGTTAGGTGGGTGATTGGTTGGTAGGGGTTTGGTGTTGTTGTTTGTTAAATAGGTTATTAGGTAGGTTGGTTGGCTGATTGGAAGTAGAGTTTCTAAGTAGGATGCAGGGTAGACTGGTTGGCTGTTTGGTCTAATAGTTTTTCGGTAGATTATTTGATAAGTTGACTGGTTGGTAAATAAGTTAGTATACTGGCAGATAGACATTTGGTTTGTTAATGCATAATTAGGTTGGTTGGTAGCTTGGCTGATTGGTAAGATGGTTTGTAGGTAGATTGGTTGATAGGTTGGTTTATTGGTAGGTAAGGTAGGTGAGACTTTCATTGGTTGGTTGGGTGATCTGATTGGTTTATTAGTATATAGGTATTTGGTTGGTAGATAAGTAATTAGGTTGATAGGTGGGTGGGTTGGTAAGTTGATATGATGGTTTGTAAGTAGGCTGTTGATAGATCATTTGTTTTGCATGTAGGTATTTGGTGGGTTGGTTGGTAAATAGGTAATTAGATAGGTTGGTTGGTAGTATGGTTTATAGGTAGGTTGGTTTATTGGTAGGTAGATATTTGTATGGTTGGGATGTAATTAGGTTGATAGGTTGATTGATTGTTTGGTTTTTTGTAAGTTGGTATTTTGTTGGTTGATTTGGTTTCCCCACAGCTTTAACTAAGCAAACCTGGGGCAGCAGTGGCAAAGAAAAAACCATAAGGGTTGAAAAGATACATGATCTGGTTACAACCATGATGTTATGTCTAAGATTCAAGCAAAATAATCAAATTAAGTAAATAACATTTTCAGGAACACTCACTATATACAATAAAATAAGCTGTGTTATGTTGTGTGTGTATTGTGTTTGTGTGTTCTGTGTATTCTGCTTCCATCAGTACATCAAAGATTATTGATTAGCATTTAAAAACACGAATGCACTAACACAGGAATTGCTGCTGCAAAAAGAACAAAAAGAGAGAGAGGGGAAGGGCTGAAAAAAAGAACTTAATGAGCCATTAAACACACACACACACACACACACACACAGTCAGTTAATTTATATAACCCTAGATGAGATCAGTATTAAATTAAGAAATGTCATCTATGAATAATAATAATAATAATTAATCTGTTTTTTTCTACACTAAATCTTTCAGTCTAGGGTGTGTGTGTGCTGTTGTGTTTGCGAGCATGTCTTACACGTTACAAGGTCAAAGTACATCAGAGCAGAGATTCAGGCTTGCAAGAGTCTTTACCCAGCACAAAAAAAATCAGAACCAAAGAATAGATGCCAGAGACCTTAAACACCTTATAACACTTGATCCAGGTTCCATTTCAGTTCCTGGTCTAATTTGTGTGTGTGTGTGTGTGTGTGTGTGTGTGTGTGTGTGTGTGTGTGTGTGTGTGTGTGTGAGAGAGAGAGAGAGA
>JAVSBV010000067.1:2585310-2609236 GCA_033117975.1 Parotocinclus spilosoma | reverse complement strand
TATATATACACTTAATTTCGGCTTCCACCTTTTACCGAAAAATTAATATAACAAAGCTGAAATTGGGGCTAAATTCGATTGGTTTTATTGGTAGATGACTTAAAGAAAATAAATACGGAATTCTGATGAATCAAGAGCAGAGCTTACAGAGTCCTGATTAATCGGATTGATCTGCTTCATCTTTTGATCAGGCCGCAGCGGTGCTGATGTTTATTGGGTCTGATCAAAGGCGGAGTCTCTGAAAAATCATCCCGTGCCGCATGGTGCCCAAACCCTCACCCTGCCTAAAGGACGTCCCGCCGTCTTACATAAACTAATTACTGATGGGCTTCATTTACATCAGACTGTCGATCCACAAAGAGTCAAACAAACAAGCCGGTGATTCCATCACACACTCTAAAACGCAGCCTAATCAACACTTAGTAGTACAAAAAACCCCACATATAAACATATTTTAAAATAAAAAACAAAACCATTTTTGTTCAAACTGTATCGATTTCAAATCAAATCAAATCAAAAGTGATTTCTTTCTCTCTGTCTACAGTATTTTCTCATTTTACCAAACCTTTAGGCAGACCAATCTTTTCATTTACAACCAACACACGTCATAAATCAGAAATCCAATAATCCGACTATATCAAAAGCATCTTATCTTATCATAAATATATATTATTGCAGCTTATATTTTATCCAGTAAATCATCGAGTTGCTTTATTCTAGCCTCCCATTCATGTGCTATTTCAGAATGATTTGTAGAACCGCGCCATGTTTAGTGTCACTTACTCCGTTCGGTTTATTTTTGCCTAGTTTTGTACTCATGGATTTATTTGTTTCTGCCGATAGTCAGATTTTTACATAAAATAGAAATAAAGACAGCTCCTTAATCATGAACGCTGAATCCTGGCACGGCTCACGGTCATGTTTGCGCATGCGCACCCAGGGGTCCAATTGGAGCTCAGTTTTGCAGATGCCCCTCCTCTTTTAAGTGTCCTGAGAAGGGCACTAAAGTTAGAAGTGCACTAAAGCGTGCAGTTCAGCGTTATGAGAGAGAAGCTCGGGCAGTCGGTTCTTGTTGGATAGACAGAGCGCGCGGAGACGCATGGAGACGCAGCGGCTGTAGGTCAGTACTGATTTATCTCTAAAAATCAACCTTCGGCATTTCCTCACGGTTCGGTCCGCATTTCTGAAACGGAAAAATTAGAGAATCTTAAACGGGGCTGCCGTGGATGCGTGTGACCGTGAGCTCTTATCTTCTAGAGGGCTTATCATACGGTTATCTCCATACTGCAGGAAAGACATATTGCTTTGGGTTTCCTATCTCTTACACTCTCCGGGACTGCTTTTTTGGGGGTAATTATGATGAGGCACAGTCAGAGAGAGCAGAGACGCACTCAGTTCTTACCCCGGACTTCTTTCTGCACGGCGCGTTGCTATCTGGGATGAGGTAACGCTTGGACAATTTGTAATGTTTTAAAGTAAAATTACCTGCAGTGTCATTATGTGAGCCACGGATTGGATTTTAATTTTGGAAATCGACTGCTGCTGTTTTATCAGATACATCAGTGTGTTGTAATGTTAAATATCTGCTTAAGTTTGTAGTCACGCTTTTACAAACCAAAACGCAACACTTACCGATTTGTACCTGAAGACTTACTAAAAACTGCGCAGTGACTTCCTTAACCTTTTAGGCCCTGTTTATTCCGAGCTTTCTATTAACTTTATACTCTCTAAAACAGCTTAGAAACTTTGACCTTTAATGTTAAATTCGTTCGGCCTGGTCGGTTTCTAATTATTCAGGTGAAATATGTTAACAAAAAAGATGACGTATTGACTTTAGAACCTGTCGCTTTTTAAATATATTTCCCCTACGCATAAGCTCATTGAATTCAGGATGTTTGTGAGATGCGTTGTTCGTTTCCTCGGGTCCATAGATATGCTTTTTGGGTGTGTGTTTTATTGCGCAAAAAGCGCACAATTTGTTTTTCTATAAACTGGCTGCATTTCCTCTAGACGAGCTATACAGATGCATTATATTATGTTTCTTTATATTATATTACAATGTCAGTAGTCTGAAAATGTAAAAAAAAAAAAAAAAACTAAACAATAATTAAACATGAGAAAGTTAGATGTGCTCGTTTCAATTCTACATCATTATATGCGCATAAAATGCTTGTTATTTGATGTGGATTTTTTCGTCCATAGATATAAACGCTATTAATTGTAGCGATAAGTCTATAAAGTATAATATCCTAAACTGATTGTATTTAAATAGAAATAAAACAAAATGAGAATTTTTATCCAAACATTTCCCTGCAAGTATAGAATATACCTGGTAGAATTTCTGTTTATTGAAACGTGCATGAATAAGCGGGTTTGTTTTTGCCCTTTATGGCGTTCCGCTTGTTCATGTGTATTCATTTCCTCCCTGTACCTCAGGTGTTCGGACTCCGTCCCGCTCACTCTCACCCCTGTTTAATCTCCTGCAGGTTCATTCATCTTTTCTCCGTTTTCCCCCCGTTGCGAGTTTCTGACCGGATCCTGGATGGACCTTGTCGAGCACAGTTGGTCCTCGGTAAAGCGTGAAGTATCCAGTAACCCGGGTTCTCCGTCCGAGCAGGGCGCGGACAGACACCTACCGGACGAGCTGAGGTCACCGGCGCCCGGGACACCCCTGGACGCGGCAGGGAATCGGCGCATCTACGCGGCCTTTAGTCACCCGAGTCCGGAAGAAGTGCCGCTCTTTGCGGATCTGGACCAGGCCGGTAAGCTCGGCGCACACAAGGCCGGGCTCTTAGTGGATCCCGGCGATATGTACCCGACCCTAGCGCTGGCTCAGACCCAGGCGTACGACTCGCCTTCGGCTGCCTACATGCACTCCAGTCCAAACTCACCCGTCTACGTGCCGACGTCCAGGGTCGGACCCATGATCCCGAGTCTGCCTTATCTGCAGCCGAGCGCGGGGTCACAGCCGAGCCACGCGGTTAGCAGCCACGCAGCCTGGCCACAGTCTGCACCCGAGAGCCCGTCGTCCTACAGCACCGGGAGCCCTCACGCGACCTCGGGCCGGTTCCACTACTCACCCAGCCCGCCCGTAAACAATGGCACAACCAGAGACTCGAGTTACCAGAGCGCACTGAACGCCAGCAGCAGGGAGCAGTACCTGTCGAGGCCCCTGAGCGGCTCTTACACCGGTCCGTACGCGCCCTACGTGGGGGCACAGCTGTCTCAGATCCCCACCGCCTGGCCCGCGGCTCCTTTCGATAACTCCATGCTGCACTCGTTACAGAGCCGGGCCGCGCCGCTCTCCATCCGACCCGGACCTGCAGGTACAGAACATGTCAAAAGGGAGGGCAAACGTGAAGATGGGGGTTAAGCCAAATAAGAATGATAAGAGATTAGTGATAATTCATATAAAATTATTTGTTGTTGTTTACTTTGTAAGGAAATAAGAAGAAGAAAAACGAGTATCATTATTTGTATTATTATCATCGCCACTTAAATAGTTATTGTGTAATATATATGGTTATATAAATTATTTTTAGGAACTGTCCACCGTTTTTAAATGTAAAGACACACAGGCCTTTTTTTTAGTTTAACAGCTATAACTAAAGATTATTCCTGTAAGAACTTTGAACAGAGTGTGAAACATTGCGCTTCATATTTCTTTCCTTTCACGGGTTGAAATAACATTTCCTACAGACCTGACATATGACAGCCAAGATATTTATTATTATTGATTATTTGTTTTCTTGATTTTTGATTAGTATTATCAAGCTTTGGTAAAAAAAAAAATCTGTCAAAATGAATGAATTTCTATTATTCTTGATTTTATTTATAGCCCCGGAGACGCGCGGCATTCATTTATAATTAAATCAGACAGACGTGACAGTACTAATACTGTACCTATCGATCTCGTATTGCTTGATTGATTGGTTGATTAGTTATCAGAGAACACGTCGCACAATTACATCAGGCAGACATCAGCCAGCGCCGATTAATTTACGCCTCGTTGACGTCCACGTGCGTGTGTGTGTGTGTTACAGACTTCCTGGAGGACGCGATGGAGAGTCGGGAGTGTGTGAACTGCGGCTCCATCTCCACCCCGCTGTGGAGGCGCGACGGAACCGGTCACTTTCTCTGTAACGCCTGCGGCCTGTACAGCAAGATGAACGGCCTGAGCCGGCCATTAATCAAACCCCAGAAACGCATGGTGAGAACATTTGTACCTCTAAATACCACCCAAATAATTATAATAAACCCAGGATAGAGCGGGTCATCATTCCATAGGGTCACACAGGAGGGAAAATAAGGTCAAAATGCCAAAAATGCCCTGATATATCTAATAATAATAAATGATAAATAAATCCTTAAAACAATCATTTAATTTAGACTTTGCAAACAGGTAGTTTTTTTGTTTTAAATAACACAAGATGGGGGGAAAAAAAAAACTTTATTTCTGAAATCACTTATCCAAAAAAAGGTCAGTGTTAGTTGTGTACATAATATAATATATAGACAGAAATTCCAGTATGTAGTCTAGATGTGTTCAGACTAATATAAATAATAATAATAATAATAACAACAATAATAATAGTAGTATTGATAATAATAATAAATTATAGTCATGTGTATTTATTTTCTCACTCAGTCAGAAATCTCACTGCTCTTTTAAAAAAAATAAATGTGCATTTAAAACAATTAAAGATTTATGGCTAATATAATATAATATGGCTAATATATTATTGTGTGCAGTATTACTATTATTAATAAGAATAATATTTATGTAACAGTTCTGAGTCAAAAATGGCAAAGTTCTTTTTGAAGTATTAGTGTAAATATTTCTACATAATCCACCTTAATTAAGTTTTTAATGTGGACTTTAAACGATTTATAATTATTAATATAATACTGAGTGCAATATTTGAGCATGGGGTGATAAACACTTTAAATGTAATATTACATAGTGTTATAGACACTAGTTAACAGAATCTGGTATTTAGAAATGCAAGTGTGTATGAGGGTTATAAATGTAAGAATATATCATGATGAATGAAATGAATGAATTAATGAATTAGTGTGCACTAAGCATCAGTTTGGCTGTGATGCAGCTTTATTAACCTCATTTCCAGTCCAGTCCAAATCTCTGTAAGCTCATGGCCTGGATTCCCTACAGGAGCAGAGATATGCTGACATGATTTATGTCTCCAGTCCGATAAGAAATAAAGGATTTAAACAGTGTAATGTTAACAATGATAAAAGTCAACAAATGTTTTTTTTTTCTTCCCTTAGTCGTCTTCCAGGAGGATCGGCCTGTCCTGTGCAAACTGTCAGACCAGCACTACGACCCTGTGGCGCAGAAACGCAGAGGGAGAGCCAGTGTGCAACGCCTGTGGACTTTACACCAAGTTACACGGGGTGAGTATTAAAAGCGGACCTCACCCTGTCAAACTGCCACGCCGTCATAAACGTTAAAAGTCACACATGGGTTGGTTCTGTTCTAGGTTCCACGTCCATTGGCTATGAAGAAAGAGGGCATTCAGACCAGAAAAAGAAAACCCAAAAACTTGAACAAAACAAAGGGGTCATCTGGTAGGTCAGCAAAGTGAATAATAAGCAGTTTTTTGACGTGGTGTGAAAAAACAGAACAAAGGGTTTGACTAAGTTTTTATTTTTGGTCTGTAGGAAGCAGCTCTGTCCCTGTGACTCCAACATCTTCATCATCCTCCACTTCAGACGACTCGAAGAACAGTCCTCCATCAACACAGGTGTCTCTTACCTCGGTACGTCCACAGAAACAAAAGATATGGAAACATCTTCTTACCATTCATCCGTCTTTTCTTTTATTACAAAAGGACGGTAGTAATGACACAAATACATGTCATTTAATGTACACTAAATATGACTCAGAAATCTATTTATTTTAATTAATAATGACCACTATCCCCAGCATTTGATCCATCTTCAAATCCACCTACAAAAACTATGCCAATGCCACAGACCAACTGAAAAAGATAACCCCTCTTCTTTCCTCATTAGGACTTCCATCATTGTGATTTTGTTTATATTTAGTTTATTATTGTGTGCATATCTTTTTCTTTTTCTTTTTTTAAGATAACATCATTACATTCAAATTTTGTTAGAAACATTTACCTATAAGTCTACAGAGCAACATGTCAAAATTACCTTAATGAAAAGACACATGAAATAACTGCATTTAAACCATTCCAACCAGATGGATGGATTTAAATCAATAAATTGTGATCACTGATCAATTTCGCCCTTCACCTCCATAAGACTGAGTCTCTATATTGATAAAAATTTACTGAATAAAAATAAATTTGTATAATTAAGATCAAATATCCAAGTAATAAATTATTAAAAAAAAAACATTAATACAATATTTAGAAAAAGCACAGAATTTTTTGAAAATGTTTATATTTGTAATAAATAATACAATTATATTGTGTATGTTTAAAAAATGAAATACTAATTCATGCATTATTTATCATATATATAATTAAATTATTTTTAATTTATGCCATTTCCTTTCCACTGTTGCCCTAGGGCTTAGTTAAAGTGAATCTAAATATTTACAAAGACAATTTATGGCCTATTTCTATTTCAAATGATGGCATATAATCCCTAGAGATGTTATATTTAGAGATGTGCTTGGTATTCGAGCAGTGTTTAAGAAGATTTATTGTGTTGCAGGTGAACTCCTCTACCATGGTGGGTCCGATTGACGTCCCAGGCACCACAGGCTCCATAGTGAAGTACCCCGGGCAGGAGGGCCTCTACACTAACGTGGGATTAATGTCCACTGGCGACGTGGCAGCTTCCGTACGAGGGGACACGTGGTGCCCTATGGCACTGGCCTGACACTCGACGGTATGGGATTAACCCTGGCTCACTCTAACTCCAACTCTCCAGCTCGAACCTTGGCTGCTCCGGAGCCGGTCTGGAGTTGGCCATCTGTTTTTGGTCCACGCTCACCAGCCTTCCTTCAATTTTGGAGAGCTTGTTTAAGATCTATATTTGGAATACACTCTCGGGTACCTGACCCACGAAGTGCCTTTGGTACTTTCAATAGCCAACACCCAAGTTCCGAGGAGCACGTGGATCAAAGCGGTGTGTGTACATCACTGACAATGGAGGGATTGAAAATCTGAACATTAACAGGAAGATCTGTCTGAAACTGGAACTGGGGACGTGCCCACGCCTGTGCCGACGCCTCCGTCCTGGATGAGTGATATGTATTTATGATGCTGGTTGTTATTAAGATTAATGCCTATTTTTGTCAAATAAAGATAATGTCTGTTAGATTAGGGCCGAAGCCTTGCTCTTTGCTTTGAGTCGTGTCTCTGTTTTCCAGTACAGTTATCGATTCCTAATCTGTGTGAGTCGTGTGTAGAAAAGCTCTTAGTGAAACTAATGATATTGGTTTAATACAGGGTAAACGACAGAATGCCTATATTTATATGTTGCTTCTAGTTTTAGATTTGATTCACACAGCGCTCCGGAGCCCAGTCGATGATCTGATTATACGATAAAGAAAACGGTACTTTGATTTGTTCCTGAGGCTCAGTTCTAAAGAAAACAACAAGCAGTGCAAACACGGTGACCTTCAAATGAGAACAAATAACGCTCAGGAATGATTTCTGGTGCATTTTTGTTACACAGCTACAATTGTTTTTGTTTTGTTGTTTCTTTTAAAGCAAGACAAACCTACCTAACTTACCAATTATGCAACGCTGAGGAAACTTTGTTTTATTTCTCCATTTGTTTTTTTTTTTGTTTTTTTTTACTTAAATACACTACTGGTCCCGGCTTTGTGATTTGTTTTTGAAGCATGATTTTAAAGAATGCTTTTAATCAAGCATTGTTGTAATGACTGGCTGACTCTGGGGCAGCTTTAGAGTGTCAAAGCAGATAGACGGTAATCCCCTGATGATCCATTTCGACGTGCTTGACTTTATATAGGGTCCTGTGAGAGTGAGCAGGACCTTTAAAGGATCTGATGAAGGGTCTCTGAGAGCAGTGGGAGGATTTCTTTAGTTATGCAGGGCACTGTGACTGAAGTAAGCAACATTTGATGGAACTCTATTTCTCGAAGACTTTTAGTTATTTATTTCATATGTGGTGTGGTTATTTCAAAACAAAATAATGTGTTTTCTTATTTTATCTGAATCGTTGTTTGTATTTTGTAACTTTTTTTCCTTGGCAATAATTTCATTTAAACTAGAGATGCACCCAGACCTAAAACTGAAACACTAAATGTGTACTCACTTGGACTCCCGGCCGTGGATCAGTAGTCGATGCTTAATGCTTTTGAAAACCAAGAATGCTTCCAAATGACAATTTTACCCAAAATATTAGTGCATCCCTAATTTAAATACTCATTATGTGAAAGAGGTCTGAGTTCTGAATGGTTTCCAGAACGGCCCTGTGTGTTTTTGTATGTTGTTGCTAAACCTTTCCATGAAACCAAACAATTTTGGCTTTCAGGAGACACTGTATCTGTTTCTACTTCTGCATCTCTGCATTGAGCAAGACATGCCAAATATCCCGTAACAAAGCGTTTTCTGTCCAGAAATGTCTGCAAATGTCCCGAATGTTGCACCCAGTCCTCCATGAGTTCCCACACTGGACAAATAAACAACTGCAGGAACCTACCTGACTTTTCTTTTCTATTTCTTATGTTTGTATGTTTGCATTCTGTGCTTCTAAATTACTAAAACGCTCATAAACAGGAAACCAGAAAGATTGATAAGCACCAACGGCTCTGCTTTGAGCTTGAGCTAAAAACAGAAGAATGTTTTAGTTGTTCAGTCTGGGACATAATATGAATACGTCAAATTGTCTCAATTGCAATGCAATGGAGGTTATGAAGACTAAGCAATAATAACTAAGCACTAATCACTACGTAAAGTTTGTGCAATGTTCATTGGTCGGCCCCCTTTGGTCATGCTATGTAACTGCAGGCACCTTTACGGTGTGTGTAACAAGCTGTGGGTCTGATTCCTTTGCGCCAGCAATACAGTGTAAGCAATAAAAGTCAACAAAGAACTTATTTGGAAACCTGTGTAGAAACTCTGAGTCAGTCAGTTTTACATTGACAGAATTTGGTCAATCCAGAGCCACAAGACAGAAAGCTCCCGCTGCCATTTCCACAGCATGATGACGTCAGCTCATATTTGGGTGTTTTATGGTTAGTCTGTGATCTATGGCCGGGGAGTGGTGGCTGTACTGGTCGGCTCGTAAGTGCGCCGGACTTTGACCTAGGATTGCACTTTGATTTACGTCCGATTGACGACATCTTGGGCTCTTTGTGTGCTGCATTCTTTATGCAGGCGGGTGTTGTGTTTTTGAAGGGATACACGGTTCGATGTGAGTAGATTACACGGTCAATAAAACTCTTTGCCACTTTACCCTGAGTTAAAACAGTAAAATAGGTGAACTGAAACAACAAACCCGAAGACAGTAACTGGTTCTGTTGGTTCCTTAACCTTTATTAAGCAGGCCTTGATATGGGCATGTGCTCTCGGTGGCATGCCGTTGATGCCACGCAGTACAATTGGGCCCTCTGCCTCATATTTGCCTTTCTCGTGTCCTATTCAGGGTCGCATGTGTAGTTCCATTGCAGAGGTTGCTCCAATGATTGGCCTAAAGGTGGGAATCATACAGGACAGGGTGCCAGGGCATCTCCCACTTATCCCACTGCAGTGTTTCTGTAAAGTCCTGGAGTTAAGGATCATAAATGAATGAAACCAGGTAGTTTTTCTGTTCCACTCTCACCTCTGGCTTGCTCATTCAGGGTCTAGACTTTGCAAAACTGCTTTGCCTGTTAAAATGTGGACAAGCAACTAAGATTTAATGGGAGAGCATTGAAAGAAAGGTAAAACACAAACATGAACTGATACTTCACGGCTCAGTTCCGAGAGCCATGAATAAATGCAGAAAAATCTGGAATTCTGTTCATTCCTGCAGGGTGACTAACGTAACGTATCATATTTTACAAAGGCAGTGGTTTGACTCGACGAAACTGCTCGCTAACTTTTACAGAGTGCTGTCTCGTCCCCATTGGTCAGATTTCTGTCTCTGTTTGTTCAATTGCAGCACTGTCCTATGAGCCAGACGAGTATTTCCACAGAGTAAATAGCAGCTCCCTGCTGCCCTTTTGAACCGGCGTTGCCCCCTTTTGTTTTGAAGAGACGCACCAACCACAACTTAAAGCTCATCCACACGGCACGCCATCCATAAGAGCTCTGGTTCAGAGTGACAGAATTCACTTACAGAGCTCGACCATCGTATCAGGGCCCGTCAGGCAGCCTGTCCATGTCAGCACACGGCCCCACAGCTGAACTCCATTCATCTGCACCCATGAGCCTCACCTCTTAAATTGTATGACATATTACCACCAGAGTTTATAGGGTGTCAGGATCAGTGAGGGATTTGCTCTAAAAGTTTTCCCTCAGACATTTTCAGACATCCTGGTAGCACAGCTCAAAAGCGCAGAAGCCAATCTATCAATCTAAATACTTATAAATAAGCAGGCAAAGGACATAAATCAGTGTTCGTTTCAGCAACATGATTCTTACAGGCCATAAAAATATATTGTGTATGATAAATATGGAATAAAAACAACAAAATTATTTCTCTGCAAGGGAAAACACATTTAGAGCTTCTTATAGATGGTTTCAAATACGTGATTCTAATCATGATTTGACGTCCTTCATAAGTAAAATTGACCAGAGGAACTCCAGTTTATCACCAAACGTTTATAAATGTTCCTCAAAGAAAGATTGGAGAGGATTTACTGTAGATAGTTCATCACTATCTACAGTAATAGGAGGCACTGCATCGAGAACGTCATTCATCAATAGCTGATAGAAGCACATGGGTAAGGGATTAGAGTTACCTTCATAAATACCACTTAAAACTTTACTGTACAAAAAAGAAACCTCATGTTAACCAGACTGTTATGAGGAACAAGTCCAAAAGCCAGGCTCTATCATGGTATGGGGTCAGGTCCGGACCCTTGGTAAAGGTCATTTACACTTCTGTGATGGCATTAATGCAGAAAAGTACACTGAGATTTTAAAGCAACATAAACTGCCATAAAGACAACATCTTTTCCAGGGACGTCCACCATTTTCTGAAATGACAAAACACAAACAAAACCACATGCTGCACACATTATGAAGGCATGGCTGTGAAGAGGGTACAAGTACTGGACTGGACCCTCTGCAGTCCTGACCTGTCTCTAATAGAGAATGAATGGTGAATTTAGAAACGTTCCACATCTTAAGACATGTTCGGAGGAAGAACAGAACAAAACAACACCCGAAACTCTAAATCTATTTGCATATTTAATACTGCCCCAACCATTTGTAATTTGGGTTTATAACAGTCTGTGTTGTGTTCTGGACACACTGGATTGTGGAAGGTACACCAGTACCGGACCAGTAGAACCTAGCTAAGAAAATAAAAACAAACAGCCATTCAGTAGAACATGCTTTTCTCAAATCTTTTATTGTTTGTTCAGGATGAACATCTGATTTTGACTTGAGCTGAGGACAGAGTTTCAGAAGCCTAGCTCTAACTCCAGAGAAAGGAATTTCTTTGTGTTGCAACAACGCATATTTATGGAAACACACTTGCCAGCTTGAATGTCTGTCTGCAACCAACAAGACGAATTACAAACCATCGTTTGAATATTTAAGGAGGGCAAAAAGTGTAATGCGAAAGGAGAACAAATATTTATTTTGCTGGAAATTTATAGCTGGCATAAGACGGCGCTTGTATCCTTGGAGCAGTGAGTGCAAAATACAAACACAGGTTCATCCCTTTGCTGTTTTCACGTGTGTGTATTTATTATTGGGACAGTTTCTTAGTATGCAACAAATATGAAAATACTGTATTGTGCAATAGTGTGGGCAAACCTGTTTATTTATTTCCTAAATTCACAACCACAATTTGAATATCCAAACATCCATTCCTGCATTTCAGGCCTGCAACACATTTCCATGGTGATGGGCCATCCTAGATGTGGGCGGAGCTTCTGGACATGGTTAACATGAGACTTCTTTTAAGTACAGTAAAGTTTTAAGTGGTATTTGTGAATGTAACTCTGTATTGTAGAGCGTGATAAAGGTTTCATAAAGTAATCCCCATTTTCCATACAGTCCCAGCTTTGTCTGATTTGAGGTTATATTTCAGATTTCTTCACCCCATAATTCCGTGTCAGAACCCTGGGTATGCCTGGCACTATGCTCTCTAGGCTTCTGTGTAAGTCAGTGAGTTCAGCGCTGGGCTTTGGTTAAAGGAAATAATACATTAGCCTAAAAACCTGAGTGGAATAAGGCAGAGAGCCTCAGGCTGTTTGCTATGGGATTGGAGCTCCACTGGGAGATCCTCTACCAGACCCCAGCCTTGTAGTCACTGTGAGATAGCATCATGAAGTCAGCCATTTGTGGTTTACTATAAAGATTCAGTGGCTGTTTTTTTAAATAAACAAACAACCTTAGATAACGTCTTGTTACAAAGCTTACACCAACTCTAACTAAACATCTTCATACACTGCATGAAGGTGTATTTGGTCCCCTAATCACCCACCCCTACGCATCTGTGTAGGTACTAAAGTGGTCACAAGGAGAACATGCAAACTCCATATAACCAGAGGCTTTGGCAGAAGTATTTTTTAATGAAAAGTACAGCCATATTCCTTTGTTTAACTTAATCATGAAGGAGTGGATTTGTGCAGTTTAACTCTCTGTGTGTCTGTCCTCCTGTTCTCTAGAGGGCGCCATCATGAGCCTGCTACAGGTGGGGCACTTTCTGCAGATCAGGTCCATGAGTTTGAAGGAAGATCAAAAGTAAGGTGCTTTTTCTGTGTGTTTGCGTTTGCACACTGAGGTTTTAAGTCACTGAATGTTTAATGAAACTGAAAGTGTGTCTGAGTTTTGTACATGATGTTTGGCAGAACTGCTGGAAGGAAGTTTGGTGTGTTTGTGCTTCAGCCAATGTGGATTTCATTGTGGAATTAGTGTTGTGTTTGGGTTTTTTTTTTTTTAAACCGATCCTAAGCATAGAAGATGTTGAAAAGAGTCTGAAATGTTTAAATACTAAAATCTAAAATCTAAAGCCAAGTCCCTGAGTTTTTAGTTCCAGATCTGACATGTTCACTATTTATAAAACTAAAACTTGATTCTAGTGCTAAGTTGTAGGACCAAATGTTTGTATTATGTTTTTTTTTAACATAGGATAATAATACTTATTGCTCTGGGTTTGTAACTTATTTTATTTTGCTACATTCTATGTGTACAAAAATAAAAACTATACTGATAAACTAATTTGATCTTTATATAACTGAGGCTCTGATTATTATTATTATTATTAGGTTTACTCCTCCATACTAAGTTACACAATATATAAAGATGATTATTGAAAACTGCACACAAAGCTCCTTTCTTAGTTCTTCTCATTAAAAAAAAATATATATATTTACCACAATCACATTACAGCAGTTGTTTCTGTGGTTTATAAAAAATCCTTATTGTACAGGAAATTAAAAATGATGCACCAGCAGCACTACTACACTGGTTTAGAGATTACTCCTCATCAGTCTGGGTTATTTCTTATCATTTATTAATTATCCAAGTGACAGAAAATATCCTACTTACTCCACAACTCCTCCAGAACTTTTAAGCCATGTTTCTTTTTTACTTTAAGTGTAATTATTTCCTTATTTATTTATTTCTTTCAGTATTCTGTTCAGTATTCCTTTCTTTATTCCTTATTTAGCATACACTGTTTTGTTTCTTTTTCTTTCTTTTTTTACTTTTCAATTATTTCTTTAACACTTATTTCTTTCTTTTTTTTCCCACAGAAGTTTTGGACTCAAGAGACACGTTGTGGTTCCTAAACGTTTGCATTTTTTTAATAACAGTTGATGGTGAAATATCTAGGAATGAAGAAATTGTATTTGATTTTATAGCCCTGTAGGGACTTTATTAAGAGGTGTGTCCTAATACTTTTTTCCATACAGTGTATAATGTATGAGATTGTTGTAATATGCTGATTTCTTGACCCAGTAACGGTTTACATTCAAACCCAAGCCTAGTAACCAAAAATGCAGTTCCTGGTTTAGGAAATGAAGAAAGGGCAAATGTCCTCGCTCTGCAATAACGGAAAGACTAGCATTCGTCACGACTGACAGCTGGCTCCACCGTGGCTTTAAGAAGCGATACGCACAACACACGTGACGTCCACATTACAAAGTGCCGTGTTTTCTTTTTCCACAGGCTCTGTGTAGAAAAGTTTCATGCCGTGAGCTAACCTTGATAAAGAAAGTTCAAATCCAAATGAGGAAGCGTGCTGATAACGCTCACCAACAAAAACAAATACAATGGTGAGGATTATGGAGGGAAGAAGAAAAAGACGGTTAAATCGGATAAATAGCAGCATGCCTTGGATTTTCTGTCTTATAGAACTTGGTGTTAGGTTAAAAAATAATTTCTACTTCAAAAATCACTTAAACGCTTTGTTTATTGGCACAAGCACAACATAAACCCACATCTAGTCAAAAGTATTAGGACACAAACCCACATGTTGCCAAAGGTATTAGGACACGTATCCCACATGTAGCCAAAAGTATTAGGACACGTATCCCACATGTAGCCAAAAGTATTAGGACACGTATCCCACATGTAGCCAAAGGTATTAGGACACGTATCCCACATGTAGCCAAAGGTATTAGGACACGTATCCCACATGTAGCCAAAAGTATTAGGACTCAAACCCGCATGTGGTCAAAATTATTGGGTCACAGTTGTGACGATTCTGCTGTATTAAATCTTTCTGGAGAGTAAATCGTATTGTTAAGTAAACTCACTACACTACTGCCTTTGCCTAAAGAGCATCTGTAACTGTGGCAGCTTTTGTAGCCTGTCCACTGCAGTGTTCACCGACCAAAGCAACTTTTTTTGTGGGTTATATACTAACATACTTAAGAACATTTAAGATGCTTATCTTGATCTACAGCCTAAAATGAACAAGTTGCTTAATTTTTACATCGAGCTCATAAAGGAACAAAAACAAGAACCATTTCTCTCTCTCTTCACTCTCTGCGTTATTTTCGAAGCCCGTCTGTGAGCCGCCTCACTAAATCATCAAGTTCATTTAAGTTTTTTCTCCGACTGCTCCAGACATAATCTAAGTTTGTGCAGGGGTTCAGAGCAAGGTCAGTACTATCTCTCCTCTCCCTCTAGCTTGAGTCAGCTCACGTCCAAGAGGCGCAGCGCTGAGTTCAACACATTGGGTCTATGGGAAACTGCGCTTACCGCCAAATGCAATACTTTCCGGTGTATTTCTGTCAGAGCTCAAGCCTTTTAAAAACAATACGACTTCTGAACTTGTAGCAGCCCCATTTGAATCAATTAGCTGCATGGCAACAAACTGGATTCTAACACATGAAAGAAAGGTTTTCTGACATGGGCTTTTCTCTCTCTCTGTGTTTGATGTCATTCAGTAGCTGCTCAAATGCTCTTGCCTTTGTTTGACAAAAAGTTTTTAGACACCTAAATTGATTAGTTTGCAGTAGATTTTAGAACATGACTGTGAGTCGGCGGTGAATCTATTAGTAGTGAGCTTGCTGATCGCATACGAAAATGGGTGTCTTAATACTTTTGGCCATAAGATTGGGAATCTTCTTTTGTGTCTGTCAAGAAAGCACAGCCCTTTTAAAGCAAACCTCACAGCCAAAACGGCCTATTAATTACCAACCTGAATTTAAAACTTCCTGCTTTTGCCCTTTTCGGTGAAGCTAATCTGTATGCCAAGGCAGGAAATGCCCTGAAATAGTGCCCGTTTTTCAGCATGTCCTATTATTTGGTGCCGCGGCGACAAGATTGCATCTGGTCCCATTAATGCGAAGATCAACAACGTTTGATCACGGCGGGAAATGAGCTCTGTCATTTTTTCCTGTGCGCCAAACGGAATGTGGGAATTTTTCGAGAGAACGGTGTCTGCTGGGGGCAATGCCAAGCTCCGAGTCACTATGTACGTGCTCAAGGTCAGGGCCATCCATGTTTGTTATTTCTGTAGAGTTCTCACTTAGTCATTGTAGGAAAGAGCTGTTGACTTAACACTTTTCTTTTTAAAGTGGTTTATAGTGGCACAAGGTTTTTACTTCATTGGAGTTTGCATGTGTTCCCTTTAATGCAGGTAATCTGGTTCCTGCCCTGCTAGACTCAACGGAGACGAACAAATGATCTTAAAGCTTAAACCCTGACTCAGAAAGAAGAGAGAATTATAAACTCGATCCTGACTTTTATTAGCTGGGATTTGGGTTTGTATTTGGTCATTAAGAAGCAGGACTTGAGCTAAGATACAGTGTCCAGTCTAAAGAGATTTTATTTTTAAAAAAGACTTCTATAGTTTCTTCTCCCATCTAAAGCCAAATCCCAGAGATTTTAGTTCCAGATTTTACAAACGTTGGAAATCTGACATGATCACTATTTATAAAACTAAAACTCAATTGCTTTAGAGATTATTATTATTATTATTATTATTATTATTATTATTATCATTATTAATTCAAATTAAATCTAAATTACACACAAACCTAATAATAATAATCAGTAAATAAAAACAGCATCATCTGTTAAATAAAAAAGTGGCTTTTTAAGGACTGGAATAACAACACATCTTATTATTTTATTATTTTGTCTACAGGATTATATTTCTGCCTGGTTTTATAACAGAAATTACAGAAAGAGAAGGGACAGAAAATAAAAAGAAATGATTAAGAGCAAATCACAAATAAAAAAATCAAATCAAATAAAAAGAGAAAAAAATAAAGAAATGAATATTGAAAAAAAAATTATGTAAAAAAAGAACAAAAAAGATAAGAATAAAATAAGAAAATACAACAAAAGCAAGGAAAAATAGATTTTATATGATTTAGAAATAAGATATAATTTCGCTTTTCGTGGTTTCCTTTACACTTTGGAGTGCACTCATTTATAGAGACTTATAAGACTAGAATTTGTAAGACGTAGGATGTAAATTAAAAAGGTGACAAATCCTGACTTAAAACGGTGATCCTGATCCACCTACAGCAAACGATGGAGGCTCTACCAAATCTGTGGGGATTTGATTCCTACATTATAAATGTATGTGTGATGTGGAGTTTTAAATCTCTTAAAGTGGTTTGGTGTAAGAGCAGCGTTACTAATACTGCGATACAGAGATAAACACGAACTACAACCAGAACTAAACCAAAGTCCTGCAATCAGTGGCAGAAAAAAAACCCCAAATCGTATAGAGAAACTTAAAGCTGCAGTGATAATCAATTAATAATCACATCCCACAGCTCTGAATCCTAATCAAATTGGGAGCTGATAGAGATTCCCATCTCCATTTAACACTGAAGTCAGATATAATAAATAATTACTACTACTATAAGAGCTTGAGGATCAAGTTAATGAAAATCCATTCAAATAGCAAATAAAACTAAAGATATAAATGTATATATTAAGAGAAAGAAAAAGGTCCCAGAACTGAGCATTGTGAAACTGGAGAGGACTGAGAGGAGAAACAGTAAGAATGACTGAAAACATCACACTAATGATGTTCTTCCTCTTTTCAGCAGTTTGTTAACTCTTACAGATCTTTAAATACCAAAGTTAGTTACTCTACTATAAGGGCAAGTTTACTTAAAGTTGCTCTAAATTGGCCTAAAAGTGTCCAAATGCACGGTCCTGCTGCCCTACTGAGGGAATTTCTCCAGCTTCATGCTCCCAGAAACACCTGTCCCGTTGTTGATGACCTTGACGGTAGAAACACGCTTTATCTTTGGCCCTCCCATTTCTAAAGCGTTCTCATAATCACACTAAATCAACAGTGGGTTCTCCTGTGCTCTGGGTTGCCTCCAGCGTTTTCATAAATACAGTGTATTGGCTGAAAGCATACCAGTGTTTCTGACTAAACCTCCATTCTCACCACTCTGGAATTCAGATGCTAAATTAGGAAAGGAACCAGATTTCAGTAAATAACTTACAAGCATTAGAAACATTGTTAGATTGTCTAATGTTATAATTTTAGAAGGAGTTGTTCGGTTCAACTTGGGTCAATTTTGAGTCTTGGTCTATTCCAGGATTGTTCCTTATAACATTTAGGGATTTTCCTTGGATCTCAATATTTTGCTTTCAAACCAAGTAAGCCATCATAAGGGCATGACTGGCCATGCTTGATAGAGCTGCCATCCAGATATGCCCCCGTGATCCTTACAGGACAAAACAGTGATAACATGTGGAGGAGCATGGACAGATGAGTCCCTGGATTATTCAGAAGGTTGTAAGTATAAATCCCAGTCATTGTGGCTGATCGTCAGCCCCGTAACCCCAGTAGATCCTGCGAGCAGACCCTCTAACGTTTACTCAACCCTTTCTCCCCATGTTCTGTAGTGGTGCTCCAGTTAAGGAACATCTGGCTTTCTCAAAGTCTTTAAGAAGTCTTCACATTTCCTGGCTGTTACGTCACACCGAACACACCCACTCACATAACCAAAGGCATGACCCTTGAAATAAATGTACGACTCAAAGGGTTACAACAATACTCACACAGGCCCGGAGCTTGCTCTCCTACACATTCCAGCCTGTAACACACTCTGCTTCTACGTGTAGACCGTAAATTCACACTTGGCACTTCCTCAACAAGCTTTACCCGTCACCTGCTGCAGAACCACCAGCCTCCTCCCCGTTCCTCTCAGTCCTCTGGGAGTAAGACCTAAAGAGAAAGAGGCTAGTTTCATGTTGAAGAATTCTTCAGAGAGGTCTGTCCATGGTGAAGCTGAAAGCAGAACGTTTCTCTCCCACACTTCCTCTGGTGGGATGCTCGTTTCTCTGATTCATCATTCACAGCCCAAAAAACAAGGCCATGGACACCAAAATAAATCGTGGGCTGCCGGTCCAGGCAGAGTTTCAGAGTGTGATAGCACTTAAACATGCTGTTGTTTTTCCAAGGAGGAAGACAGAGCACTTTATCTAGCTCTGGAGAATGTCTCATGAAACTCTGAGATCTTCATTTGTTCCCACACTGTAGGTCCAATTAGTCAAGACAATATGGTTTTGTTTGCTCGTGTTGCAAACGTGGCTGTGTATTACAGTCAATCATTGGATTGCACATTTTTATAATTGGGAAGTTGCTCCTCCTTGATGTTTCCATGGCTATGATTAATATAAACTATTTAGCATGGTTATAAAGCTGCATTCAAAAGGGCTTTGCTGGGAAAACAAAAACAAAATGATTTCAGGGACTCTTATGGTCATTATTCAGATTCTGCGTGGGACAATGACACAAAGCTCAGGTTTAATGGTCACCAAAGTACACCATAAATACTGTGAAACATGGTGGAGGTAGCCTTATGTTTTGGAATGTCTTCTACTCTGGTTATGATTTAAATGTTCTTTAAACATGTAAGTATAAGCCTTTATTATGAAATAACAGGTGTAGGCCATCTCTGCCTATTTTACACTCAGAACAGAAGCTAAGTCTAAAAAGAACGAAAAAGAAAGATGAATTATTAACACAAGTACTAAAATGTAATACTTAAGATCAAATGTAACATATTAGAGAAAATGAAGAGTAGCGTAGTGAAATCGAGAGTATGAAATTAAAGCATGTAATGAATCAAATATTCAGAATCAAATATTAACCAAAACATTGTTTCTGCATGATCAAATCATTCAGGGTTTGGAAAACATTTCTTCTGACTCTTCGTCTTTCCACTGTTGTGCCCAGTGCTTAAGAGAAACCCCCTGAACCTCTTAAAATTCCTCATCCTAAGAGTTTTTCACCTATTAGATCTTCACTAAAATCTACTCCTGACTATTAGGTTTTTCTTAAACTCTAAGCAGTACGTTACCGCTTTGAAATCTGACAGAATTCAAACAATTCAGTAACCGACCCAGGAGCAAAGCTGGAAGTGACAAATGAGACTAAAGTTAAAGGTGGAGCTAGCCATGGATCAATTTAGGAGACCAATCACTATGGCAAACTCTAATTGTAGTTTCATATTTTTATTGTTTTTTTTAGATCCCTTGCCATTCTGTAAGTGCCACCCCTAATAACTGGACCTTTAAGCAAGCTTCTCACATTTTTTTTAAGGAATGTGAAAGCCAAACGAAATGCTTCAGGCAGGGTTTTTTTAAGTCCTGCTTTGGAACCTTCACTTGTCGTCCACTTTCTTCCGTTTGAGAGTCCATGCCTCCCCACTCGGTGTCCTCTTCTTGTGTTTGGCTGCACTCCTAAACACCTGTCAGTCCTCTGTCCCTGTGTGAGGTCCACTTTCACAGCCCATTGAACACTCCGTCATCCAGAACAGGCAGCCTGCTTACCCTCCGCCTCCTTCCCCCCGTTGCTCCGCTCCCCGAGTCCCTGGAACATCAGTGATTTGTTTATAATTAGCTCTGGCACCTCTTCACTACTTACAGAGTGATTGTTTTTTGAAAAGGGCCTGGAGAGAGCCGTGACAGATGGATGCTTGGCGACTCTGTGGAGCTCTGACTGAGAAGCTCCAGTGCCTGCCCCAGTGGCAGAGCGCATTCCTGACGAGCCGCTCAGGAGCCGAGTCTGACAGACATCGTGATAAGTGTCGGTGAGATGGACGGCAAAGGAGAGTCCGCTGGAATCAGTCAGTTACAGAACGCAGGGGGAACGGCGAGGAGCTGCCATGGGCAACACCAAGGAGCGGGTCAATTTTTTCTCTGCTGATGCTCAATTAATAAGCGACAGTGTTTATAAGGCGAAGTGTGAGCTGTAAATACACTTTGTGTGGTCCCTCTGAGGGACTCAGACGATGGTAAGACATTCAATTGTTTACCGGTGAGGACAATATCCATGGGAACCCACCGCTGCTGGATTTGTGACGGAGCCCAGTTCTGAGTGATTAATCATGCAGTATTTGGGATATTTAATAGGAAGGTGTTTGGACGGAAAATGTCATTTAATACATCATTAGATATTCTGTTCTTATTAGAGCCTTAAGTAACATTACAAAGGGAAAGATTATTTTATGCTCTTTTAGATCATTTGCACATATAAATAATATTGCAATAATATTCATTATACCACAGTTAGTTCAGACTAAAGTACACACGTAAACATATCAACAGTGCCAGCCATAACAAAGCAGCAACATTGTAATTATACAACTAAAATAAATTAATTATAACAATAACAATAACAATAACATTAGATTGGATTTATATTTGGAAGTTGAAGCTCTTAATAAGGAGTCTGATCCTTCCAACGAGTCGAGGTTCATCAGGCTTAATAACAAACAAGGATATGGATGTAAGTTCTAAAGTTGCGATAAACGAAGTAGAGTAAATCAAACATCCTGGTCTCCTAATGGATTCACAGCTCGACTGAAGAGCAACGACACTGAAGATCAGTTTTAGTCTCATCAACAAAAATGAAGTGAATAAATTCTAGCTGCTTTTTATTTTCAGATTATTTATCAGTCAGAAATGTTACTGGAGAGTTATACAGCATCAGCAACTTCATCACTTCTTTCAGCGCCTTATTTCCTTTATGATTTTCTTCAACACGTCATTTGCTGGTTTTTAAACTTGCTGTCTTTGATTAAACACCATCCATGGCTGATCGGAGCTTCATTCATGGATCTGTTAAGTCCAGCTCTTAAACCTGAACAAGCTGCTCATGATCTACAACTCCAACTTTAACATTTCTCACTCATACAAGATTCTTTGTTATTTAATTATTTATTTTGTTCTTTGCTTGTTTGTTTGTTTGTTTTTTAGTATTCTCTTTAGCCATTTTATCTCTTTTTGTTGTTGAGATAGTAACATTATTCGTTTAAATTGCATTTATGCGTTACTCTTTGTAAAATCAGTAGACCCCTTTAATTACAAGGCCTCTGTATTGAAAGCAAAATCCGATTTTTATGTGCAGTTTTTGAGCTCACCAAGCGTGATTAATTTCACACTAAACCCAGTTCAGCAGTCAAACGTCTACAGATCTGGCCAGACACCCCCGCCTTGGCAACTTCTCCTATCGCTTGGTTCGTGTTTCCATGTAATTGGTGTGTGTGTTTACTTAGCAATATATCAAATCAGAGAGGTCCTGTTTGATTTAACAGAGGCAGAAGTTGAATTCTTATACGGTTCTGCTCATGGTTTCTCTAAATCCAACCAGATCCAGATCCAACATAATATTGTTCAAGCATTTCAAGTGGTTTTAACTAACCTGGATGGTCTTCAGTCGCCGCTCCTTACCAGCTCGGTGACTTTTCTGGTCTCTGACTCTGGAGTTTCACCTTTAGGTGACCCGTTACCTGCAGACGCCCTCGAAGGTTCTTTGATGTGACAGGAAGGTGTATGTACAGTAGAGGTTAAACCCATGCTTCATTCTGCACCCTATGGTCGTCCACACAATGCCCCTTTCTACAGTGTTGTCTGAAGCTTAATCTAGGATTAAACATTAAATTGCAGCAAGTCACAAGTAAACACGTTAAGGCCGTATTTGAGCACTTCTAAGTGGCGGATGTTAATGTCAACATTTAGCATTTTCGGCTTGTCGTCTAATGTTTGTCCTTTCCTCAGATCAAGGTGTGGGCTGGCTAGACAGACGCCTGTGGATCAACGCACTAGTCAGCTTAAACCATGAAAAAACTAGGCATGAAAGAATGTGTGGCTGAGTGTTGTGACTTTTATTTACCCAGCACTTTTCATGTTTTACATATAAACCATTATATTTTATACATATGCAATGATCTAGCAGTTAAGGCAGCCAGATACACCAATAAACCACCAAAAACACACCATTAGACAATACATACGAACAATAACAACAAATGCATTGCTTGTTTTCCACTACAAAAACACAGTATGCTCCTGAATAACTCAGGTGACAACTTGTGAAACCAGCCATATACTCACCACAGCTGGGCACTTTTATTACGAACCTGTCATCCAACATCATCCAAAACATTGCACCAAGTTTTCAGATTTGTAGTGAAAGGACAGATGCGGTAAGTGCATGGTAAATGTGAAATGTGAGAAAAACAACTAAGCTCAGTGGATAAAAATGAGTCACCTTGCGTGTTTAAGGTTCCTGCAGATGACGTTGCATGAGAATGATGGAGCTGTAAATACTTGCAGGGTGTGTGGCTAGATTCATAGATTAAGAAGAGGTGGTACAGTGCAGTGGGGGTCTCGTTTGATCAAAGCATATAGTCAGCATACAGAACTCTATCAGAAATGACGACAGGGACTGAGTGAATAAAAATCACTTCAATTACAGGTAACAATTGCTTCTAGAAATCAATTTGGTCCTTCAGAACCTTCTGAAAGAGCCCTCCTAAGGGAGATGCATACCATGAACAGAGGGGCAGAGTGGCACGCAAGAAGCCTTTGCCCACTTCTGCTTAAAATGATGTGAAAAGACAAATACTGGACTGGTCATGACTTTAGACGTGTTAAATGGGATGGGATTAACCGTACAGTCGCAGCCGACTCTCGGTCACTTTATGGATCATCGATCTCCACACATTTCTGTCCTTCATCGATGTGATCCATGAAGTATTTCTTAGACTTAGACTTTTTTATTGTCGTGTATATTGTTATACATGTACAACATACAGTAAAATTCTTTGTGCAAACCTCCAGCTGTGATATATACATGAGAAAAGAAGGAAATAAAATAATATAATAATGCAAAAAAATTAACTGTTTGTAAGCTAAGTAGGGCTGCCACAAACGATTATTTTTTAGTCGACTAATCGTAAAAAATAATCGGTGATTAGTCGACTATAAAAATAATCCGATCATACGTTAATTGAATATAAAACATGCAGCTTATCGCACTAGAATGCAGCTGCTATTATATAACCATCATTAGA
>JAVSBV010000067.1:2507378-2522437 GCA_033117975.1 Parotocinclus spilosoma | reverse complement strand
GAGGAGCATGTTAGACAAAGACCTGTAGGTGGCAGTAGAGGGCTGGGGAGAAACTCGGGAGCGTTGTAGTGATGCCAGTGACGAAGAGTTTCTTTGGTAACCACGGATATTACATATTTCTTATACACATTCTTTGGCCCAATTAAGCGGATTTTTGGTCCAAATAAGCTAATAATATTACACGTATTTAATAGGATTTGTTTCGGTACTTCGGATTTGGTTCAAATAAGCGGCTGGTCCCATTAACCGGAATCGACTGTAGTTAAATACCATCATGTTTACAGGAAAAAAAATATTTTTGGTCTTCCAGATCATTCAACTTCCTACTGATCATGTGACTTATTCCATAGTTCCCAAAAGTAGTAATATTTTAGGGCAACAGGATTGTGAAAAAAAAATGGAGACATAACTAAATTGTACATTTGAAAGTAGAACATTGTACACAATTGGGATATGGGGTGACAGAATGTAAAATAATTTTTCAAAGGATTTTTTTTATTGTAAAATCTGAGATCTGGGACAGGTAACGGTCTCATTTTTAGTGTTGTAGGTAATTTTAGTCATGTTTTAAATTGTGTACTTTAAATTTGCAATTGTGTCACTGCACAGAACACGGATTACATTTTCGTACAGTTTATCATCATATTATTTATCTATACACAATGTTCTCGGGATGCAAATGACAGGTATCCCTCTGTTAATCACACACTACAGTGTAGCTGCAGCATCACCTGACCACCACTTCCATTTTTAATTAGAAAATAAATCAATTCCTTTTTGTGGTTCCTGCCTTACATGTACACTGCTCACAAAAATGAGGGAAGATTTAAAAATAAATATGAACAGGATTCCACAAGAACAATGGCCAATCTGTTCCTGTCCATGCCCCATCACTGTCTGCGTTTGGGCGGGTCTCTTGGGCGGGTCTCTTGGGCGGGTCTCTTGGGCGGGTCTCTTGGGCGGGTCTCTTGGGCGGGTCTCGTCCATTTTAACCTGCTTCTGTTCACCCCTATGAATATGCCACTTGCTACTCGGCATAATTAAGTTTGCATCTCACTTGCATTACAGAACAACTTTGACTTTCCATTTACTCAGGATCTTGTTTAATGAAATTTCTTTTTAAATCACATCACACTCATTGTAAAATATCCCCTCATTTTTGTGCAGTATACCCATATTACCCAACTGGGCTTTAGTGCTCCTGAGTTACTTAAGCTAGAATAAGCAGTCTGCTAAGCAGAATGAAATGAACTTCTGTAAGTCACTCTGGATACGTCCTTCTACTAAACGCTGGAAATATAAACATGTCTTTGTTGATTACGGAAATAGAAAAATCAGCTTCATGGGCCACTTTTGCATTAACCCCCGCGTCACAAATATTTACCTTTTGGAAGTCAACAAAGCGTGATTTATTGGTGTCCAGCATAAACCTGCGTCGGTTGGCGCACACAGGGTTCTTGCAGATGGAGGGTTGGGTGTATTTGAACTGCTGCTCCACATCCTTAATAACAGACTGGCAGTCGAGGCAGAGGAAGGTAGCACTCACCAGCTCTGGGTGGACAGGGTGTGTACGCACCACCTGCCCACTGATACGCAGCAGCGTGCCGATACGGGCTGTGGATAACTCACGGATCCTGGTGAGATCACAAGCAAACATCTGGTGACCAACTCAACCCATGATGAGAAATGAACAAAGACATGGACTGGATATGAACCAAATAAACAAAGTTCATTACAGCATGTAATTACAGCAGATAAATCACCCTAATCTGTCAAAACCCTCACCTTTATAACAGTTACACCATAACTTTTTTTTTATTTAACTTTTTCCAGCTGTATTTAGATGTAATACTCAGGGCCGGGGGGCAATCAGTCTTAGGGTGTCAACTGTTCTTAAAAATATGCCTGGTAAACACTAATTATATTGAATGAGAAATGAAGAACAAATTAACAGGAAAGATGTTTTATTAATTCTAGTAACTGAATATTTAGATCTAAGCCATTTTTACTTATGTATGTCCATTATACAGTGAGAAAAAAAGCAACTGGCTCTGACAAAGCATTAGCTGCTTATCCTTTTACAAACATGCTGGAGCATTATGGGAAATGTGCCTTTAGCCAATTTGCATACCACGTCCTGAAGTTCTGCTCAGTAACCTAGGATCAAATTGACTTTATAATCCCTGTAAATTTAGTGGGGCACAGCATAATTTTCTGAGGCATGTGTCCGAGTAAACCAAACCTTCCAGATCACAAACCAGACTAATTTACTCAAGCATACGCCATCACCTACATACAACGACAATTTGGCCATCCCTCCAAACTGGATGAGCAAACAAGGAGGATATTGACTAGTGAAGCTATAAGGAGGCCAGCAGCCACTTTGAAGGGTTTCCAAGGAATTGTTTCACATTCATTTTAAGGAATTGGTCGATCTTTATATGTGACAACATTCTCTGAAAGCTCACCTGTATGTCAAGGTGGCAAGAAAAACAATCTTCTGGGAAAAATAATAAATCTTCAGATTCCTCGTAGCAAAGTCTTCTTTAAACCATGAAGAATCAGACAAGATCAATACTGAACTAAAAGCAGCACACGACCAAAAAAACTAAAACCTACTACTGTGAAGCATGGTTGTGGTAATATTAAGTGATAGATTTATTTAGTGGGCACTTCCCAATTAATCAGAATTGAAAGGAAATTAATGATGCTAGAGTAAAAGTAGTAGTTTTTAGAGTAAAAATGATAGCCCTTTGCAAGACAGTTAATGATGGAGAAAAACACCCACAAAACAGTGGCATAAGGATACGGAAGGGGCAAGTATTTTGAATGGCCAGAGTCCTACAGAAACTGTACAGATGGACTTGGAGGGCAGTTCATTGTCTGAACAAAATGGTAAGGAAGAACAGGCAAATGTTCCCCAGTCTAGGGAGAAAACTGGTAAAAATTTCTTCAAAGAGACTGATGGCTGTAATTAACCCTGTGGTTATTTTGATAAATTTTCAGCACTATTCAATTTTTTAATAAAAGAGTTTTACACCATGTCCACCTTTTGCAATATTCATGGTAAATGGTTTTTCAGGGTAAGTTGATCATTTTACTGCCACTGGCTACTAGCATCTTAGTTGGGCTATGACTCCTGGACTTATATTAAGTCTTACTTATACTTTCTGTTTAAGCCATTTCTGGGATTTCTTGGGTCTTTTTCTTGTGTATTGGTCCCATACAGTGATTGTATGTTTTTTAAAAAAAAAAATAAATATAGGGCTTCCCATTTCGGTCGGCACTGATGGTAAAAACTGGTCTGATCTGTCAGGAAGAGGAGTTATTCATTTGGTCTTTTATGGTGAGGTAAATGTAATGTTGCTGGTTATTTTCTAACTTTCCCCACTTTATTTGCCATGGTTACCTGATGCAAGTTGAGATTTCAAATTTGGTGTCTGCCAATAGCATTTTAGGTGGTATTTGCATGGTAGGGGTGCTACGTGTCTGTCTGTCTGTCTGTCTGTCAATGCGGGTCTGCCTGCGTTTTCACTTGAACTAAAGCAAAATATGTAAATAAAGCTGAGAGAGATGCACTTATCGGTCTTTGATTTCAAGAGCATAAGAGTTTCAATATGATGACGATTTTATATAAGCTCTGTCCAGTTCCTTACTTTTGTCTCGAAGGAAATTCAGAGAAGGCCACGTAGAATTCTTTAGAAGGCGGGATGTTGCCGTGGTCTCTGGCGAAGTGGCGCACTGCTCGGCAGAGAAACGGGTACACTCTGAAAATAAAATATACAATCAGCTTTGCCAACAATACTGCTGCTTCTACACCTTTTAATAGTAACATACCCACTGGTATTTCAAATTAATAAAGGACCTGTGAATACACTAATGACAATGTTGTGACTTATACTTGGATCCTGAATTTCACAAACTCAGGTCCAAAGTCATAATCATAGCAGGAAACAAAAACCTTAGTACAAGGTACAACAGCTGAATTTGGGGGGGAAACAATATGTTTAGATGGAGGGATACCCATTTCTTTTAAACAGGCACACCATTATTACAGGCCTACCTGTAGTATTCCTCCTGAATTGTGGTTGCCAGCTGCTGATTATAGTGTTCAATGTTGGTGAAGCTGACGGTCAGAGTGTTTCGCTCTGGTCGGATCAGCTCCTGTGCTTCAGCTAAATACAGTGGATCACCAGTTTTATCTTGAAACCTAAAATAGAAGTATCTATAGATGCGGCTCAGAGCTGTGAAAAGCAGTTCAATGGGCTGCCACCACCTCCCAAAACAAACATATACAGCTGTTATTTACAAAGCACAAAACATTCACCAAACCAGTCTTCTTACAATGTTCAGTCATTAAGCACTGTTTATTAAAATCTATTTACACATACGATCACAGACATGTGCTTTGTAAAAATTAATCATCACATTCATAATCGCTCAGATCACTGTCAAAAAGATGATGGTGCCTGGACATTTTCAGCTGGTGGAATAATTTCAGTCCAGCAGTGACACCGAGGTGGTTTACAATTTTAGCAGCACTGCTATGTCTGATCCAATCATAACAGCTCAACACTCACCAACACTACCAGCACCACATCAGTGTGAGTGCAGTGCTAAGAATGATCCACCACCCAATCAGTATCTGATCTGTGCTGGTTCTGTGGGGATCCTGACCATTAGAGATCCAAGACAGCTGCACCACAATCTATGACCACTGAACTACAAAGTTCAGTGACCACTAAAACGTAAAGAATAAGTAAATCAAATAAACTGAAAAATAAAGGACACTCCAGACTTTTGCATATTATGTATACACATAATGCAACCATATGTAGAGGTATAAATACACATGGGTAATTATGGATATAGAGTTTTTCAGTGTAATTCTGGAACTGAAATATTTCCAGATAATAAACAAACCCTGAGTAAAAAGAGGGCAAAAACATTAAAAGTAGCCAATTTACCAGCTCCTGGTGTAGCCCCAGTTTTATACTGTATTATCACAAAGCAGCTTGACAAACAGCCCCTTGAGACCCTAAAATGAGCTGCCAGAAGTGAGAGTGGAAGGAAAAATCTCCTAAGACACAAAAGGAAGAAACCATGAGAGGAACCAGGCTTAAATGTGGAACCTTTACAACTCTGAGTGACACTGGAAGCCAGGATTAATATCTTAAAAGGGAGAACTCTGGAGAAGGTACAACATGTCCAGTGCGGGATGCTATATTAAAATTAAAACTAGTATAAACAAACAAAACTAAATTACATTTACTTTATTAGTACCCAGTTTAATTGATTGCGTTCCACACTAAATTGAGTGGATTACTCTTAGATTGGCTTGGATTACATTTATGGGATATGAGGCCATTTTGGGGGAACTCCAAACTCAACCAATACAAAGCATTCCTGGAGTGAAACAAGCATGAAATCTCCACTTACTCCTCTAAAAACTCCAGGAACAGTTTCTGACATTTCTCGGCGAGGTCGTCTCGCACTTGAACGCCTGCATTGGTTGTTTCTACAGCGCCTTCCATTTCCAGAGCCAGCAGCAGAACAGCAGGTGAATGAACCAAGGTGAACCAAACGCGGGAAATTCAAGTCTGAGGTTCAAGTCCTCGCCGTTCAGGTGGGCTGTGACGTCACCATACGGGCGTGGCTGATGTGCAAATCGCTGCTCAGGTGCACAATTCGGTTGTTCCAGATTTTGACTCTCGTTGGTTTCACCAACGAACTTGATTTAGAGGTGGCCTTTGCAGTTTGGGTTTTGTGCCTCGCATTCTGGTCAAGCAATAAATGTACACTTGGTTTAGCTTTGATATGCAAGCAGCTTTATCAAAGCCTACAGCCCGAAATAAGCAAGTCTGGAGGACCATACCTCAAAAAGAGACACAGCCTCCTAGGGCAGCCAAGATGATATACTGTATGCAAGATTTAAATGATCGAATTCATACATTTATAGTAATAGTTTAAATAATTAGGAGCTACATATAAAAAGTGAAAAGAGAGAACACATTACAAAAATAGCAACAAAATATAATATATAGCCTAAGGCCAGACTTTTTTATTGCTTGTTTCGCGGAACCGCCGACATCATATTGGAAGAATACAAAAAATAACAATTACTTTTAATTTTTTAATTAAATTTTTTTGGGTATATCGCGGATACGCCGCAGTACCAATGGTTCAAATTTTACAAAAATTTTACACACACACACACACACACATACATATATTGCATACATATATATTTTTTAAATATATATATTAGCTTTTTCCGCCCCCCGGTGGAGAACCAACAGTATTGTTTTGTTGATTTAATATTTTTTAATTTAATTGTAGGTTAAATAAATCAATTTCATTTTTAAATAAAACATTTTTTTCCACCTTCCTTGTATTGATTCCACATAGTCCTCGAGAAATTGAAAAGTGCTGAAAAATAAAGATTTTTTTTCCCCTCCCTCCTCAGTAGATTCTTAAGTCGGGACATCCGAGGAACACGCAATAGAACGTCTGGCCTGAACTTTAATTAAATAAAGATAACACATTCTATTATAAAAACACACAAATGTTCTAAAGAGTATAATAAAACATGGCACTATATAAGATAATAGAATATATAATTAATAAACATAATTGATGACATTATTTGGGATCTGTATACCCTCTGGAGTTTACCTGGTATTCTTAGGCAGTCTCTCATCCACGTATAGACCAAGAGCAACCCTGCTTAGCTTCTAGAAGAGCACATGCTGAGGGGGAGATAGCCATAAACATCTTATATTTAAGTTATTTCTGAGGAACCGACTGAGCATGAGAAAGACTATCGTTGGTTTACTACTTATTAAAAAACAAAACTTGGTAGATTGTGTTTCGCCGACCCTTATGAACTAAAAGGTCATTGTAGTTCAACTGAAGCATTCGGAACAGACTTTAGCTGATGGTTGGCGTCCTCTAGTGGTCCAAGACAAAAATACAGCCTCTCATACAGAAGTACACAGGGGGCACATAAGGGGGACCTTCTTTACAAAGGGTCCCAAATATACTGCTCTCAAAACTTAGGGAATATTTAATTATGACTAATGACTACATATTTTTGTGAGCAGTATATTTGTCAACCTTTGTAAATGAGGCCCCCTTATTTGTCCATATTTACCTTAGACCAAGGCCAGAGCTAATGGTTCTCAGTTGAAGAGATTTATGGTGATCTGGGATGGGATTTCTTCTTGGTGCAATTACTCGGGTTTATTGATTATTGGGTGACTGGGGGGTTGCTGTTGTCTCACGTGATCCCTTTTGGCTGTGTTGCCTTCTGGTTCTCCTCTTTTTAGCTATGCTGCCATAGCTAGTGTGCTTTTAAAATAAAAAAAATGTACAATAAACCATTGTAGAAAGCATTATAGACATAAATTATGACTTCGACTACCTGATCTGTGCTTGTTCTTATCATTAGAGAACAGAGTAAATTGGACAAAAAGTATATTGCTCACAAAAATTAGGGGATATTTAAAAATTAATATGAAGCAGTCAAAAAAAATATTTTGACTCTCTCTCTCTCTCATATATATATATATATATATATATATATATATACACATACACACACACACACACACACACACACACACATATATACATATATATGTATATATATTTATTTAAGATTGTCAGAAAAGCAAATGAAAAGTCAAAGAAAGTTTGCTTATGCAAATGAGAATTAAACTCAGTTATAGTGATTGAGTACTAAGTGATATTTATGGGGTTGAACAGAAGCATGTTAAACTGGACGCCCCACATCGACTGTTCAGTGGGATGTATGATCACCCAAGAGTACCAAAACACACTGACAGTGATGGGGCATGGACAGGATCAAATTGTGCAGCAGTTCTTGTGGGATCCTTCCTATTCATTTTAAAATATTCCCCAATGTTTGTGAGCAGTGCAAGTTGAGAAACAGAAGGTCAACAGTCTGTAATCGTAGAACTACAAAATGCAGTGACCAGTAAAATGAATAAAAAAATACAGAATAAGCAGAACATAAAACATCTAGAATGCCTAGAACTTTTAATACATAATTAATTAATTAATTTGTGACTTATTCTAAACGGCTGCTGAGTTCCAGTGGTGCTTGCAGGCCAGGTCAGGTGTCACCCCGACTGATAGAGGTTACACAAGGTAAGGTACCTGCCCACCTAACCTCTCTGTCTGTGTGACACCCGACCTGGCCTGCAGGCACCACTGGAACTCAGCAGCCATGTAGTTTAAGCATTTGTAAATGTCTGCACCCAGTGTGTGCTGGGACAGCTGGAACAGCTACCGGACCCGTCTGACAGGGATAGAGACTGTGTTCACATAAAGGCGGTATTAGCATCATTTGTTATTAATACCATTTATTAATTTATAAAGTTAAATGAAGTTGTTTATTATAAATAAAAATTGGACATAACACATGTAGCCACATCTGTACGAACAATGGGATTAGGAGGAAAAAAAAAGCACCAATGTTTTGGGAGCTGGCACTGGAAGCAGGTTTAGTAGTGAGATGGCATTTGATGGCCTTACAGTAATTCAGACGGCCTTAATAACTCCACTGCATCAGAACGCATAAAGAAACCTTTAATTTTTATTTACCACACATTTAAAAAAGTGAACCACACTATACAAATGGTATTTCTGATAGCAGGAAACAATGCTGAGGACACTGGTCAAACACGCACTGCTTTCCTCGGGATGTGCAGCTAACATTTTTTTTCCTCGGTTAAAACATAACGTTCTGGCGATAACTCCGCTCTACTAGGCGGCGGGTTTCTTAAATCATCTAATAATTCCTTACAGTTTAGGTATTCTTTCTCTTTAGTTTAAATGCAGATAGGCAGTTTGCATGCAAACCATAGTGTGGGTTTCTCATCGGCTCTTTCGACAATAGGCTGCTTTTTTAATCAGAGTAACGTCCAGAGTTATTTACAACGAGGCATGTCCGTCCTGAGCCAGTTCACACGAAGCGAGACTCTCCAACACGTTTGGGGTGGTTTAAAGGGAAGTCCAGCTCAGCAGACTCCTGTTACGACGACACACACATAAACACACGCATCTCTCCCATTTGTCTTGCTGCTTTGCATGTTTAAAAAATATTCTGCGTTCATACATTCCCAATGACATACGCCAAACGTCAAAAGGAACGATGTTTATTACATAAGGGGCAACTTAAAAGAGAGTGGGGAGAGGGGGGGGGTGGAGAATGAAAAATCTTTAAGCTAGGTAGCTGTATGTGTCCTTCTCGCCATCTACTCTCTCCAGGTACTCTTTCTCTATGAGTATGTCGATGCATTTCTAAAAAGAGAACACAGTTCAGATTAGAGCTAAAATCACCCTGTAAACACTTATTTTTAAGCACAAATGTCAACACGTGTGTGTCGGTGTAAAGAGAATTGTAAAAAAAAGAAAAAAAAGGGGCTTCTCAATAATTTATGCTTGACAAAAAAGATTGTCAAAAATGTAAGTCTATTTCTGTGTTAGTTTCACTTGTATCCAATCATCGTATATAACTTTGCGCTCAGTTTTATCGTCCCGTGTGTGGCAGTACAGCTTCCACTTTTGCAGGTTTGTTTTATTTCATGACATTACCGTCGATGGCCATTCACAGCAGGAACAAGGTTACATCGATACTAGTCAGAAACATTCACTCTGGGCCAAATTAGAGCGACCAATGACCAAATGCATGTCTTTGGTATTAGAGAAGAAACCAGAGTACAGTGTTCCCTCGTTTATCGCAGGGGTTAAGTTAAAGGGCCACCCGCAATAAACGAAAATCCGCGAAATAGAAACGCTATATTTATTGAAGTATTTCTACACTATTTTAGCCGTAGAACTTGCAGAACGTTTAGGTGGCATCGTAGAGCTTGAATGAATTCAGTCTTAATGAAACTTTCATAAACAGAGAACACAAAACCGCAGATAAAAACTTGTCATGTCGGCAAGTAGCGACTCAGGCGGCCGATGCTCTAGTGTTACTTCTCTTTTTTGGTGAGTATTCATCCGCTGAGGAAATACTCTATTGTAGTGTTTTTAACTGTTAAATAATCAAGCAACACGATGAAGTAATGGAACGTTTACTCTCGTATCACACATGCCCTGTCCGTACCGAGCTTACAACACCAAAATATCCAACGCATTGAGTAGCTACAACAGCTATTTACTGTAATTCCTAATATTTTATCATTTATTTTTAATCTAACTTTGTTGGAAACAATATTTTTAATATTATTAAAAATAATTGTTGTGATTTTGTAATGTAAAAGTTCCGCAAAAACCTGCGAAACAGCGAAAATCCGCAATATATTTTTTCCATTAATATTATTTGAAAATCCACGATTCACTGAGTCCGCGAAAGGTGAACCGCGAAGTGGCGAGGGAACACTGTACTCAGTAAATGTACCAACAATGCTAACAGCTTGCACTGACTGTGCCCCCTACTTGTAGGTTATAGTAATGACTGTTTTGATTTGTGTCAGGTAACTTGTTCAGTGTGATCTTTGTAATCTTAACATGCAGAAATAAAACAGTTGATTATTTTCAGTCAGGTTAACAGACTTATTGATTTAGAAGTGTATACTGTATGTCTGACTGCATCTACCTTCTGATTGTATGAATGCACACCTGCAAGACAAACAAACTTAAATATCCATATAATAAGAATGTTTAACAGTCAGGACATAAAGCTAACCCCCTGGTCTCTTCTCTTGTTAACTGAAACTAGTGTTAAATTCCATGTAACTTGTTTTTATTTTCATTTGTCATGTGACAGTGAAGCTAAAATTGATAAATGGATAAACCACGGACCAACAGTGACTAAAGTACTGAACTGTGGACAAGACACATAATAATCCTATTGTCTAAATTATCGTACTACTGGCAGATGCCGAACTAAAATATTCAGTTCATTTGGAGAAAAGCATCTCTGAGAATCAACAGGCACCTTCTTTTACCTTAATGACAGGGACTCTGGGCTTAAATCTGGAGGACAGCTGATTAAGGACTTCAGCCAGCAGCTGCTGGTGCTTTAGCATCTTCCTCATCTTCATGATGCGCACTATGGCCGCCTGCAGGGGAGAGTTAGGAGAGCGCATAACTTGGCTTTTTAAAGGAGATATTAAACCAATGAGAAGGTCTTAGAGTGAGTATTCACCTGTATTAAGAGTTTCCGGTCTTCCTCAATGTTTTTGTGGGTGGTTTCCTGCTCTTGTTTCTGTTCGGTCTTCATCGGCACGTTAATGTTCACGCGCAGCTTTTTACTGTTCAGACAGGAGAATTGTGACAGAAACAGCTACTAATCCCTGGTCATTCAGGATTGCAAAGGAGAAAACCATATACTGACATTTTCCTTCACCTTCCATAGCCAGAATGAATTAAAGGCATTTTAGTTAATGAATCATCAGTAGTGTGTTAGTTATAGACATTTTTGTGTTCTACAACCCCAATTCCAATGAAGTTGACACCACGTTTAAATTAGATTATATTTAATTCAATGATTTGCAAATCCTTTTCAACCTACCGGTACATACATTTGAATACACTACAAAGACAAGCTATCTAAGGTTCAAAAAACAGATAAACTTTGTGTTTATCAAATTGCACTTTGTTAAACAAATAGTTCGCTGGGAACATACTAAATAGTTCAAAACTATTTTTCAAAATTATTTAGAAATTTATTCAGCCAAAGTTTTATTTAAGTATTTTATTTTTTATTATGTTTTAGAAATTTCAGTTGTAGGTTGAAAGAGGTCAATAAATCTTATCCCTTTGGACTGAATAAAGGCAAAGTCCAGTCGTAACATAATACACTAAACAAATGTAGCTTACGGAAGAAAGCATGGCATTTACACAGCATCATTAGATCGTGAAAAAAACATTTGTGCGTGCAGAACAGTGAAGTGAGCATGTAGAGATGATTTTCTAATGCCTCTGTGCTCATGTTTTAAGTGGTGCTTGTAGTGGTGAGCTCCTTTAAAAATACCATTTAAACATGGTACAATGCATAGCTTCACCCTGACTGCTTTAAACAAGTGGTTTAAATGGCAGAGGATGTGTTTAAGAACACACAGCACAGCTGAATCAATACTCATAAAAATGGAAGCAGGCCCACACACAGAACATATGAATGCATGGAAGCTATTACTCATTTCTATAATGATAGAATATAGCAAAATAAAAAATGAAATTTACTTATTTACTTAAAAAGGTTCACTATTACCCGGATTGATGACTGAACACTATTACCCCCGTCTATGACTAATCTGTACAAAGTCTACCCAGTGACTTACTTCTTGTAACCCAGGTAGAGCTTTATGAGCGTGTCTGGTTTAAACTCCACCTCATCCACGTTCGCGTTCTCATCCTCCAAGACCTGCATCACAGAAAACAAGAGTCAAAAAACAAACTAGTGATGTAAGCTGGATCTCATGTCCCTAAAGTTCCTACGAGTTACTCTTCACTGGTTTGTTTGTTGGATTATTTGTTTTATTGAACATTGCATCAGCATTAACGGTTATTCATGACAGGAGTAAGGTGATAGCAATACAAGTCAGACTTATTCATAAAGGGCCAATTTAGTATGACCAATTAACCTAATCCATGCCTTGGAAGGAAACTAGAGCAACCAGAATAAATCCAAACAGAAACAAGGAGGACAGGCGATCTCTAAAGAAATTGTCAGGAACGAACCAGGGATCTCTGAAGCGGTTAAGATAAGCGATTGCTCCACACTTATATGATAAAATTATTTTAATAGCATTTAATAAACTCATTCGTCAACATTTCACTTACCAGCAGTTTGGACTTCAATAATATTTGCAGCACTTGGACCAAAATGTCCTGCAATACATTACAATATAAAAAAGATCAAATGTTAAAAGAGCAAACATGCCCTAAAATCTACTGCTTTGTGAAGTGAATGTAAACAGCAGCTCCTCACTATTTTGATCTGGGTGCTGTCAGTGAGCTGCTGGACTGTGTAAACATCCTCCGTGTTATACTGGAGCAGGATGGCCATCTGAAACGTGGAGGCCTGCGAAGATAGACATCTGTCCAACAAACTTGTCTGCTTAACGGTTGGCTGTTAATATTTACTCCAGTTGATTTAAACTCCATCCTGATTATGCTATTACACTAATAGATGGAACAACTTGGATTATTACTTACATTTGAAATTCTATTTTACAGCCAGTTCAGATAATTGGACTATTTACTTGCTAGAGTGTTTATAGCTTGTATTTCAAAATGTTTGTTTAAGAATTGCATGGCACTTTCAATTCGTTATTCTGAAAAACACATGCTCTATTTGTGAACTCTAGGCACTAGATATAGCTGCCAAGTTAACAGTAGCCTGTGCTCTGTAGGATTCAGTTCCTTGTGGTTGGCTTTTAACTAACCATTATAGGACCCATTGACAATATAGAATACAGTCCTGTAGATTTGAAAATAAAGAAAAATCATTCTTCACTGAGGGAGAGCTATTGTGTACCTCAATAACCATGTACTGAATACACTGGAGTACCAAGGTGTATTCTGAATCAGAATCACTTTATTTTGTCAAGTATATTAAATATACAGCATGTTTATTTTGGTGAGTGTACTCACGAATAACATGTGCCATAGTATATAGAAAAATCAAACAAATAGCTACAAAATTAAGTACAAACAGAAGCACAGTGTTAATGCAGATATTTATATGTTTATATTATATTGTATTTGAGCAAGGAGTAAGTTTGGAATAATTCTAAGGGAAATCAGAATCGCTCTTCATAGTGGTATGATTTACGATAATTGTTGTCTGTATTAGGTTTTACCTGTGGTAAGTGGTATGGTCCACTGGGTGGACGGGATGTTTTTGCCATTCCTATGAAGGCCAGCTTATTGAACAACCCTGTTGTATGGTGTGAGGCCTCAATCTCAGTATGGTGAGAAATGCAGCGCTTATGTTATTGTTTAGTTTTTTTGCATTGGTTTAAATGTGTGTTTTTTTATTTCTTTCTTTCGAAGCAGTTTTTTTTTTGTTTTCTTTGACTCTCGTGTCGGTTTATTTCTTATTTTATTATATTGCACTGTAAACATTACATTTGGGAGTGCATTAGCTGGAAGGCTACAATATAAGATACACTTCCTTTGCCCATACCCCCTGTGTCATCCTCTCTGGTCACATATACCTTATGACAATTAATAACACAGATTACATCCAGTACACAAGGGAGGACCTGTAGCTTACCTGTAGGGTGTATCTGTTCTTGAAGCAGTTGGTGACCAGTTCTCCTTTGGACAGGTGGTAGAGCCAGGTGAGCTTGCGGCCACTGTGTCTGCTGGCATAGAAGGCTGTGAACCTTTGGTAGCTCCTCTCCAACTGTTGAGATTAATGTTATAATCAGTAAATGGCTATGACACCCAGGGACAAAGCAACATAACACTGAATTTTCCCTAACCTAACACGACTTTGCAGTAAATGAACCTTTTAAAGAATAGGCATGCTCAAGAGCAAGATGTTAAGTCCTTTCTTACTCTGCAAGAGACTGGTGTGTAACTGGTGTGTAACTGTTTTGCAAGACTGAAGTATAAACTGGGTGCAATACCTCAGATGGCAGAGCAAAAGTGCAGGATTGCTGGAAAGGCCAGGATCCAGAGCTCAAAACCTGGATACTGAAGTCCACTGGAAAAAGATGTAACATATTAGCAATAATTCTATAAACCTAGTTTATTAAAGTATTCTGAACATGTCATTGTAAGCCTTTAAAAATCTGCGCAGTAGCACAAAGTGTGATGTATTGTATTGTGAATGAAGCAGGAAAGAATCTGCAAACTCGTACGTACAGTCTAAGGGCTCAGAGTTTGTGAGGTGCTTCTTGAACTGCTCATTTAGATCTTTACTGACGCCGATGTCCTGGAACATGCGCTGCAGTTTGGAAGTGTATTCAAAGCCACACGCTTGCTGTAATACACAGACACACACCATTAATGAAAACATCATGGCATCCGATTAAACAGAACAAAAGCTGTATGTACTGGATATATATTTA
>JAVSBV010000067.1:2470042-2486089 GCA_033117975.1 Parotocinclus spilosoma | reverse complement strand
TAATAAGATACATTCTACAATTAACAATTAACATATAATGCAAGACAGTGCAAGACTTCACTATCAAGTCTATTGATAGACTATATATAATATTATATATTTAATAATTTAAAACTTTACTTTAAAACTTTAAACTGTTTTGGTTATGTATTTTGTGAATTACTACATACAACACGTGGAAAGGCTTTAGATCCTTAAATGGGTCACTTTTCAAGTTTTAATCCCCTTTCCCTGGTCAGAGTTGCAGGTCTCAGGGGCCTGCCCCTGAAGATCTCAGGACACAGAGGTAAGAGTGCTCTAGTCGGGATGGCAGTCCACTGGAGGGCTGTAAGGGGGTTGCTATTGCAGGTCAGCCTCCTCTCTCCCTGTCACGAACAATAGTGTCTCAATTATATTAAAATAAACTGTTTGGCTATTTCTACCCCTACTTAAATTGCTTGCCATGTTTGAGGTCAGAAGGTAAAACAGATTTTGAGCCACTAGTGGTTAGTGGTTATCATTTTGTTATTTCCACTGAAACCTTTTTCAGTTTCTGATACTCCATGTTATCCACGTAATCCACTCTGATTAACTCCATGTATTACATTTATATGTTTATGGTTCATTTTAGGTGAAATAATTGCAGAACAATAAAAATATGGTTGTACCAGTTCCAATATTTTCTCTTGACGCTTCTGCTACATGCACATATCTTCCACTAAGGGAGGAGGGCTGTAGACTAGCGAGTGCCTCCATACTACTGGAGGTCACCGACCATTTCTTTTCACTGGCAGCTGGCAGACATCTACTGGGGAAATGAGTCTGCATGGATGAACACGCTATGGTCCTCATATCAATTAGCCACTTAGACTTGCTTCTTGATCAGTCAGTAGGAGCTGCTCTTGCAGTCCGTTCACTGTAGTAGTTGTGTTTGTGTTTTTCCTGGCAATGCCAGGATTCAACATGAGGACTATCTATAACATCCCAGAAGGTTCCACCCCCTTCATTGGTAGCCAATGCCGAGGGTAATATAATCATAGTCCCATAACAAAAAATTGTATTGTCCTTAAGAGATTAGACCCACATAAGACGACGTGTAACATGGTAAGGGCCCGAGAAAAGCATCATTCTAAGAATCTCTGCACATTTCTACCTTTTGTGTAGTGGGGAGTAGTAGCCATGCCTTTCATGTGCTCCCTCTCTTTCAAACACACCATGATTTATTACCCGAATAGACCGAAGAACTAATTAGTGGAGTAATTAATTATATAAATTTGCATATTTGCATTTGCAATTAGCGCAGTAGACTGATTAGTCTGAGTCGGACTCATCAGATGCCGGTGTGGGAAGCGGACCGGAACATGCGGGATGCCAGCTGAGGCATGTTTAGGGGGGCAGGTGGAAAGTGTGTGTGTGGGACTGAGTGTATGTGGGTATGTATATGCGTGCGTGATCATGTGATGTTCCTTATATTCTGACAGAATCTTCAATGGTCAAGAAAACAGCAGGTTCACATCCGGAGTTTGGTGCGTTTAGGTTTCTTCCTTCCAAAACCATGCCACTATGAGAACTGTCTATTCTTAATCACCCCTGGGTATGAGTGAGTGTAAATGAGTTGAGGTGTGAAGTCATTTACTGTGATGGACTGGAGGTATTCCTGATGTGAACCCAGCGTCTGTAGAAGAAGTTCTGGTTCCTCTACAACTCATTCTCTGTATAAAAGAAATTATTAATATTGTTAATATGAATTAATGAATGTTTGTTTAAATGTTTGTAAGAAGTGTACTTAATTAAATGTTTTAGATTCTGAACTACTCACTAGAAGGTTGAAGGATCAACGCCCCGCTTTACCTAGGGCATGTGCCCCAACAAAATTTTGTCATGCCTAACTTAAAATGATCATCAAATTAAAAGTATATTTTATTCTGAATTGCTGAGCACAACTACAGGACACGCCACTTAAATTCACTACAGGCACTACATTTCCCATGATGCCCAAACATCGTAGTAAAAACTTGAATGCTTTTAGTCTGATTAAATTTCTTTCTTTTGGGTTTTCTCATGAAGTAATGGACATTTACAAATATTCAAAAGGAAGTCCGACCTGCTGAGGAGAAGGCAATAATAGCTCGTAGCTTATATTTGGATGAATGCAATTTATAAAATTGGTAGTGTTTATTTGTTCTTCATTTCTAGGCTTTTCGGTGTAAGTTGTACAAACTTTGAAAATGTGCCTTTAGGAAAAGCCAGAATGCCATTAATAGGGAAAGTTCTGGAAAGTGCAGTAGCACCTTATCACACAGGCTCATTTCTCATGTGTTGGCAGAAAGCCCAAACTAAAAACTGTGCTAATTGTAAATTTAACATAAGTGGATATCTTAGCTAAGGGTCTTAGCTGGGTCATTGTTCTGATAACACTTTGGGACCCTGTAACTCAGGAGTCTCCGGTGAAGTGGAACTCACATCCGTTGTCTATTCCTGTTTTATTAAACACTTGACCATTTTTGTCCTTCCCGGCTCCTATCCTCACATGCTCAGGCATCTTTGTGGTCTGTTCTGTGCTTAAGATCTGGGAAACATGACACAGTAAAAGATAAGCAGATGCGATACATAAAGTTTCTTGGTTCTTGATACTGATTCTCTCTGGTCTGAGTTGAGTGCTATCATACAGATAGATCAGGAAGATTCAATTCAATTTTATTTATATAGCGCTTTTTACAAGGTAGCATTGTCCCAAAGCAGCTTTACAATATAACATTATCTTAAAAAAGGCCAATCCCAAGTTGAGCAAGCCTAGGGCGACAGGGGCAAGAAAAAAAACCCTAAAATGGTAGGAAGAAACCTTGGGAGGACCAAGACTCAACAGGGGACCCATTCTCCATGGGTAGCCTAGATGTTAATTAAATTAATAATTTAATAAAATAATTATAATAATAATTAATTAATAATTAATAATAATTTAATAAAATTAATAATAATAATAAATAAAAGTATATTAAATTATAGCAAATTAGGTTAATAAATAACAAATTAATAATAAAATGTAAATAAGTAATAGAAGAAATTGAAAATAAACTCAAAAACTAAATAGATTATAAAATGAGTCCTTAGCGGGAGGAAGATCTGGCACCCAAGAGACCATGAAGAGTCTGGTGTGAGAACAGACGAGGGGAAGTATCAAAAGAGCCTGCATCTGAAAGCACAGGAAAATAGAGAGTCTGCTGCAGAAGAGAGAGAGGGTCTGGACTCTGAAACACAAGGGAGAGTGAGAGTAGGTTCTAGAGATACAGGAATCACTCTAGGATAGGGTCATGGTCTGTGGTATGTGACACAGCCTAGTGACCATGCCTCTTGTCTTTGTGGGTGAATGTAGTAGAAGTGCTAAATAACTGTTTGGAAATTGATAAATAATTAGTAACATTTGCTTATTAAGGAAGCCCCATAATGTTCAAGAAATCGTTACAATGTGCGTGTGACCAGAGCCAACTGTTCTGAATGTCCAGAAAGTTCTGGAACATGTAGGAATAACAAGCCCAACAATTGTCCAGGATTGAGGTCATTTTGGTGGTTCGTTTGCTCTGACACACCTTAATCACCTTGTGGGCAATTCTTACATATGAAGAATAGAAAAAAAGAAATTAAATAGATTATCCAGGACGGACTTTGGGGTTCTGAAGTTGTCCTGCAAAACAGGAGCTAGATCTGTACAAATCTCTCTATGGTTATTAGTCTCCCAAGATGTGACTGATGGCTCGTGGCAGGTGAGGAACTCTGAGATTAGCTGGTTATTACCTCAGCTGAAGATGTTCTGCTGTACAAAGGAAAGTACGTTTGGATGATACACCATCACAGCAAAGGATGGAGGTGAGCCAGTGGTTACGGAATGCAGAATAATAGAACGGTTCTGAGGTCAAATCCCAGCCCTGCCAATGCGCCACTGTTGTGCCCTTGAGCACAGTGTGTCATCTAAATGCTCTTTATATCATTTCTATCTTTCCATCCAACCCATCATCAGCAGACATATTCTCATCACTAATGCAAGGCTATGCTCACATCTTTCCTCTGGATTTTTGAAGCTAGGTAAATGAAAACCTCACGGTGCCCATTAAGAGGCAAGCCAGATGATCAGTGCAGGATAGAAGTCCCTGGAGAGTGCGGCACGTGACCAGCTCCGACGCGAGACATCAGTGGCAGATGGCACGGGTACCCGCGCTGGCAGTTGGCATGGGTGTCACTTTTCTCAGAACGAGGGAGAGAGAGAGAGATTGGGGAGGAGAGTGAGAGAGCGAGGAGGATTAAAGGCAATCATAAAGCCTCAGAGTGAACACATGGAAGGTGTCTGCTGCTGAAAACAAGGAGGATTTTTGGAACATGCATTAAACTTTCAAAACAAAGCAGGTAAGTCAATGACACCTTATTCACCTCATTTCTGAGTGCGGATATTATTTACAATGCTGCATACATTTAGTAAAATAACTCTAATGTTGATTTCAGACCTCCAGAGCCAATTTATACACACCTGGACTTCCTATTCAGAGCTTGCATTTTACATGGATAATGTAAATACGATAACTTATTTAAATAAAACAAGGTGTTAGTGTCCTTTTTGGAATGCAAGCACATGAATATAGAAAAGTCCAAAGGTGTATAGAATAGTTACAAGGATCAGAGAGAAGGATTCTGCTTTAAAAATCTGCTTACAATAATATGGTACAGAAATATTATGCAAAAATAAATACAAACACAAATTCAAAATAAAAAACCAGCATTTACTCTAACAAAATGCAAGTAGGTAAATGCATCTGAATAAAATAAAACCAAATAATTAAAAAAGAGTATTAAACTGTATTACAAAATAAAAGAATATGCAATAATAGACATACAATAGTGAGAACCTAAAGAATATACATATATAAATATAATTTTATGAGCAATATATATACATATGACAATCAATAAGTTCTACAAATAACTAAACTATTTAAACTATAAGGTATCTATATAGGTTTATAGACTATATTGATAATATAAGGTTATAGATATAACAAATAATAATGACTTAATGACAACTACAATTCTAACATTAAAGTGCAGATCATATAAAATATATACATATAAAACAATGTATTTTTATTTTTATTTATCAGTTTGATTAGAATAAACCAATGTCATCTGTGTAACTTGGATTGATCTCTCTTCACACTAGTTCGGAGGAAGGTCTGTTTGCTCTGAAGTCCTCACACTGTCCCTGGTCTACAGGGAAAATGTTGACGGCGGCAAGCGGCGAGCCCGAGATGACGCGTAAGCCTGATTTTGGTTTGAGCAATCCTCGTGCCCAGCAGTCCATAAGTCTGACTCCAGACCAACAGAAGCAGAGAGTGGACAACCTGGATCTTCAGGATGATCTGTCAGACAGGGAAGAAGAGGACAGGGAGGATGAAGAGCAGGACCTCAGCAGACATCGTGCTCCACGCAGACGGCAGTCAGGCGCCAACTCCGACCGGTCCAGGGTACGGCGGCAGGAGGCCAACGCACGCGAGCGCAGCCGCATGCACGGCTTGAACAGTGCGCTCGAGAGCCTGCGCAAGGTCGTGCCATGTTACTCCAGCACTCAGAAGCTGTCCAAGATTGAAACGCTGCGCCTGGCCAAGAATTACATCCGGGCTCTGTCAGAGACGCTCAGCTCTGGCACGCGGCCCGACCTGGTGGCCTTCGCGCGAACCCTCTGTAAAGGCCTCTCGCAGCCAACGACCAACTTAGTGGCCGGATGCTTGCAGCTAAACGCCGGTCGCTTCCTGGCAGAGCCGGGGGACATTTCGCCTCCCTGTGACACACCTTATGCATACTCCAACGCAGACACAAGCACATTTTCGAGCCACGTGGACGGTGCCAAGCACTTCTGTCCATACTACTCCAACATGTACGACTCCTATTACAGCAGCACATCTCCGGATACCGGCGGCTCACGTTTCGACACCCAGCTGAGCTCACCCGTGAACTATAACGGTGTGTTTACGTTTCAGAAGCCAGACGATCAGGGCGAAAGTGGTGTGAGCTGCAGATACGGCGGGAGATGCTGCGGGACGCCGTGTCGCCCCTGTCTCACCCGGCCATACGCCGTGTCCCCTGACAGCCACTTCCCGTATGAGCTGCGCATGCGTAATCAGCCTTTTCAAAATCATGAGGAGATTAACTCGGGGTACCATAATTAAAAATGGGTTTTAATATATCTATTATTTATTGCCTAATTTGACTGCATCATTTATTGTCTGGACTATTACATATTACTAAATGTATTTTCCAATTTATTGCACTGTAATAAATGGCAAATTATGAAATGTAACAATGAGGAATTGACTTTATTTAAGCTATTGACTTAATTTTTGTTGTTTTCAATTGGACCGAGCTTAAAGCATTTTGTCCACTGCACTTTTTCTCTACTGCTAAATCAGCTCTGATTTAAATGAATTAACGTTTATTTGGTATTGTCATGATTTATTATTGTCGTTATTGAATTTATTTAGTTTATATTTTAACCTCACTACACTGTCGTATTCAATAGATGCACAATAATCAAGAAGAGCAGATTATTCTCAGCCATTATACATTTGTTTAATAAAAACAATCCTTTAAGATTTAAATCTGTTCGAATGAGCTTATAAAGTTTGCAAATGTGGAAGCTATCAGCAATAAAAACGAATAAAAATTAAACTATGCAACACCGGTTTGGGAAATCCAAGTCGATGTTTTCAATCCGGACTGAACGGAATGTGTGTGGCTTGTGATATTTGTTGTTTTGAATCTTGTAAATTAGTGATTTAAGTCTGGATTTGATAAAGGTTGGCGAACAAACTGATTAAATTAATATTATTTTGATTCTGTTCCCAGAAGGAGATTAAACGGCGCGTCTTTAGACTCACTGGATGCGCGCTGTGTAAAAACGTGTGCACGTGTGTATAATATATAATAAGGAACAGAAAGAACTTTGTTTTTTCATTAAAATACATCTGGAATAAAATGCGTTGCTTTTGCTAATGTTGCGTTGACTGGATTTTTGCCCAGAGGCTACTGCAACATTTTAGATGTATTTTCAAATAACATAAAGATGAGCCGCACATTTGGACTACTTTATCAAACTGGGGTTACATTCATGTAAATATATCGTTGTTATTAATATTTTTATACATTTAGACTGCACTTTAGAATCGGGATTTTAATTGGATTTTCTTACTGGCGCTTCACTTATTGCGCAAATAGGTTTGCAAATCAAAATGGGTCTAAATAGTTAGGCAAATTCAGTTCCTTAATTCTATTCTTATCTTATCTTCAGCATTGGATTGAGTATAAGAATTCGTTACAGCGCATTCAGAAAATAAGGCTAATATGTAATCAAAAATAATAATATATAAGAATCTATGATATGAGTGAATAATTGATCAGATCTAATAAACGATCTATGGGAGTCTGAGTTGGCACACGGCCATTTGCTATCTAGGGACTGTTTAAATTCGTCCCTTATGTACATTTTATTTGTAAGCAGACAGAACGGACACATTTACGAGCTTCTTAATACTGGGTATTAATTAATTAAGATAAGGACATTTACAACAGGAAATGTAGTAATAAAAATAAGTACAGTTATAATTAGAATAAAAGTAAACTGTTAACATACACATGATTTGTATGATTTATAGAAAATATTAGAATGATATATGGAAAGAAAATAATATTTGAGGCTTTAAGTTTAATAGATGTCATATATTGCATACAGATCAAAGGTCTACAGGTAGTACAATAAATACTGGGGGGAATATTTATATAGTCATATAAAAAATAATATAAAAACAAAACATGTAGCCTACGAGATATCACAGCAGCATTACCTGTGCATATAAAAATACTAAATCCTATTTTAAAAACAATGCACCAGTGAAAGTTTTAGCATAATTACACGAGTGGTTACTGCACATGCATTTAAATGTGGGCTTTTTGCCTTTAAGATTTTTCATATTAGCCTATAGGCTATTAAATAAGCTAATTTATATGAAAGATTAGTTCAGATCAATTAGCCTACTCAGGGACAGGACTAGAATAAGTAGAATAACCATAAGAAGAGTTTTTGAGAGGTTTCATAAAGATTTCAAGTACAGATAAGTACATAATAGTCACCACAAAAATTTCCCCTCAAAATAACTGTGGTAAGTATACTGCTAAAAAATAGGAGATACTTCAAAATGAAATATCCCATAATGAAATATGGAAATGTACTCCATCAAGTTTAGGGCTTAATAAAATAACTTATTTATATTTGTATACATAATTATTCATCATCTAATTCTTGGGGCAGATTTAATAAAATATGGAGAATTCTGTGTGTTGAATATAGACATATAATTTGAATGAAGTTGTGTTATGGAAGAATTGAATAAGCATGTAAATAGTAAACTCAAAATTGTTCAAAGGAAAGCCTTGCTGTGGTGACTCCTTTAGGTTATTTATGCGGTTTACATTTAAATTGTTTCCTGTTTGAACTTATTTACTGATCAGGTAGCACAGAGCTCTACACACCAACAGAACCCAAGTTCAAGTCCCAAAGGAACCTTCTGACTGAGTTGGATGTCACATGCAGACATGATTGCTTGTGTCTGAGAAAGAAGGCTGGATGGGGGCTCATCCCTTGACTCTGTAGTGACCTCTACCGGGCCGTGCAATGGACTGGCACCCTGTCCAGGTCATTAATGTGTGCTGGAATGCATGAGTAACCCCGAGATGGAAAAATGGGGATGAAAATTGGAGTTAAGGATTGGGGGTGGTGAACGAAATAAAAGTTACATTTTGAATGGAAAAAACATTGTGTTGCTAAAAGCAACCCCAGCTGGGCCTGTGTTGGACTGTGTGATGGGCTGTCTGGTATATTCAATGAATTCCAGGATCGAGTCCGGTACACAGAAAAACTCTGGAAAAAATAAGAGACCACAATAATTCTACTATATTTCTCTGGTTTTAATATTTTTAGATTCGGTATTTAATTGTTGCCAAATTTGATCATTTTGTTATGTTTTGTAAATTATTGACAGCTTCAAAATAAATATATTTGCAGCAAGAACATTTATGATATGTAAAGGATAACTGCCAAATAACAAGGAAGAAGCAGTGCTTTCAGATCTTCATAACACAAACAATAATACAAAGAAAACAAGTTTATATTACATTTTTAGCAAAACAATAGTAATGTTATACCTTCAGTAATCAATATTTCAATGTCTTGGCTTCCCTTCAAAAAATTAGGTTTGGGTGATCATCTAATCAGCAGCTCATTAAATAAAATGAGGTGTGTCTGTGCTGGAATTCATTAGTTACTGGAATGAAACCAGTCTTGACAGGAATTCCAGCTAAACTACAAAAATCTTCGGTTTTGATGACAAACATCAAGATCTAAAAGAATGGCATTCATAAAACAGAATTTTCTTTTTGGAATATAACAGGTGAGGCACTGCAGCACGAGTTGCTAAAAATGGGTAGTGTTGCATAATCAATAAATATTTAAATAGTATGAGCTCGGCCCAGACCATTTAAGAACAATATGGGTTGAGCTCAGGCTAGAACAGGAGTGAGGAGAGGGTTCTTGTGTGGTACAACACAACCAAAAAAAAATTATATTACTTATATTAATATTATAAACCCCAATAAAGAAGGCCAGCATAGTTTAAGGTGTGTAGTTAGTCTGTCCATCTATCATCATTTACAAATTCATTAAAACACTAGTTCATCAAAACAAAGGTTCCTCCTGCTTGTATATATAACCCATTTCTGATATACAGGCACTGTTAAAACAAATAATGTATGAGTACTTTAATTTTTCTACTCGAGCTACATCCTCTTGTGTTCCTTCATCTCAGAAGGGTATTGTTGCTTGGACTCCAGCATGAGTATTAATGACTTTATACACAATAATGCTGCTACACCGGGCTTCATGCCATGCATTTAAACAGGATATAAAGAGTCAGTAGGTGTGCCCTGCCTGCTCGATGTGTGACTGTTTGTGTAAGTGTGTGTGTGTGTGTGTGCGCGTGTGTGTTTGTGCGTATGCACTTTAGCAGGTGTGTCTCTTGAGTCCTGACAGAAAAGTGAAGATCCTTGAGGCCTTTCACATCACACTTCCCCTCTCACTCCCTCATATCCTCCTCACCACCAAGGCAGCATGACAGCTGTACTCCAAACAGGAGCTGTGTGTGTGTGTGTGTGTAGACATCTAGACACAGTCTAGGGACACTGGAGGGCTTGGCAGGCACACGCAGGTCCTGTTCATAGGTTAAGCATGGACTCTCTGTCTCTCTCACTCTCTCATTAGATAAAGGGAAAGTGTAACAGAGCATATGGTCCACTTCAGTGTGCAAATGGGCTGTGAAAGAAAATAAAACCTCATCGTGCCATTCCCTAAGCCTATACCCATGCGATATCAGGCAGTGAAGTATGATTGCAAAAGTGTGGGCATCCCCACGATGATTACGTTTTGTTGTTTTTGTAAAATATGCTTTAAAATGTACACTGAGCTCCCAAGAAGATTTGGTTCAATTTAACTTAGCTATTTGGCCCTATTAGGACCACAAAGTATAAAAACTGACAGGGCTAATCAATATTGGTCTGCACAACACAAGTAACAGGCTATTTTGTCCAATAAGGAATAACATACATTGCATTAATCGATTCCAGTCCCCTTTGGCACCAGAAACATGGCACCAGAATGCAAGACCACACAAATTACTGAGACCTGTACTCAGTTTTAGCGAATTACTGAGTTTGCCTGAGCTCCGTTGAGCTTCTACACGTGTGTTTCCTGGTGTGCTTCCTGCCCAGAGGTGCTTAAGTCACAGTGTTCCTCAAGATGGGGGCTTGGTTGCTTGTATCCACATTATACAATAAATATTTGGCGTGAGACTGTGCATACAAGGGCTGGACATAGGCCACAATAAATGTGTTAAACATGTTTATTGTGTCATACATTCAGCAGGTTATTACTGTGAGTGAAATGATGCAGGGGTCTATGGTTATATTCTTACTCCTAGTTACTGAAAGTCTGGAGTTTGGCATGTTCTTTTTGTGGCTGTGCCCCCCCCCCACACTATACCTAGGTAAAAGTGTTTTCATATTTTAGGATTCATTTGTAGTATGGAATTATAAAGTGCGGTAAGTAATATTAATTGACTCGTTTTCACACCTACATATTAAAACTCAGGCCAGAATTCAGCCAAGACCTGACTGGCAGTACTGGGCACACACACTGGGGCTAATTCACTGCTCGGCACTCAATCACACTGAGACACTGCAGACATTACTGTATTTTTAATACAGGTATACACTGTTTAACATCTGCATTATATTCTGTGATAAAGGATGTTGACCAAAATGAACACTGTCTGAACCTTTGCACATAGTGTATTTTTAATTTTGTAAAGATACAAACATTAGACTTACTATGCAGTACAGTCACATACTAAAATAGACTGCGGTAGCCTAGCGGTTAAGGTATTAACCTCTGAGCCAGATGGTCCTGGGTTCAAAACCCACCTCTGCCAAGCTGCCACAGTTGGGTCCTTAATCAAGGCTTGAATTGTTTGAATTGAAAGACTGTGTTAGTTGTAAGTCGCTCTGGATAAGAGCGTCTGCTAAATGCCGTGAATGTAATATGAAAGGAATGTTAGCATGTTATTTTCTGCCAAAACTGTGATTCTCCTTTCTGCAAGTGTCGCAAGGGTTCAATAATACTAGTTTTCTGTCATTCAAACATGAGTAATATCTGTTTAAAACAGATTTGTCTTTCCTATTATAATTCTAAAGACCTCAGATATTAAATAGCTTACAGATGTTGAACGGATGGAAGTTAAACGGTTCATACCTGTATCAACAATACATTTTAATATGGTTTAAAAATCAAGGGTACAACATCCTAGGTCCTCCTCCAAAATTTAACAACAATAAGGCTAATCAAATAGCAATAATTTAGTCAGCATTTATGACAGGAAAAATTTTGTATCTCATTTTCTTTTTATTTTCCTTGTCATATTTTAGTTCACAAACCAAAATTTTGTTCCCCACCTAGCCTATTTGTGACAAACGAGTTTATTTATTAGCAGTGAGCATGCTAGCCGTAAAAGAAATATTTTTTTACAATTTGACAAGTGTTAGTTTAGTATCACACAGTTATTTTACAGTGGAACCACTTGTTGGTAGGTTTAGACAATTCCTCAAACAGGAAACATTACACCCATTAACAAACAGCCAGATATTCTGAGTTAGGGTACATCTAGAACCCCAACAAAACACACCTACAGTACTGTGCAAAAGACTTAGGCCACCATTAGATTTGTTACCTGCGCTTACTACCAAATCTCTGTGAGCTCTCAATTCCAGCAAAATTCAGTCAAATCAAAATTCCTTGTTTCCCTTCCAAAAAAGTGGTTTCTTGGCTACTACCATTCCAATAAAGCCATTCCTGATGATCTATCAATACTGAATATCATTGAGCCAGCTAGACATTGATCTCTATGGAGATAGTGACTCATGACTATGGATCACACAATGTAAGTTCAAATCCCAGCATTAATACAGTGTGCATTTGAGCCCTCAAGCAAGACTCTGGACCTTTAACTGCTCAACTTGATTGTTAGTCACTCATTCACTCAGCAATCCCAAGTCAGAAAAGTGAGGTCGGGTGCGCGGGTAGAGTGACGACCTGGCCACGAACAACCCAAGAACCCGCACTTAAGTAACAGGGGCACCAGGTGTTCATCATCACGTTGCAAATCAAAAACTGGATATAGACTGGCTTACTGATTGCTCTTTAACGGCAATCGGCAAGTATGGCGGGTAACTCCGGGACATGAGGTAGGAACCCTAACAGAATTATTAACAAATGAAATTTTGACCAGACAAAACCTGAAATATCTTGGCTCCGTACTGTCTGCAATGAAATAGAAGTCAGGGTAAAGGTAGGATACAATGCAGTGTTTTTTTTGTATTTGTATTTTCCATGTCATCCAAACTTATTCGGATTTAGGGTTTTACATTCAATACCTACTTACTTCATAGCAAGGTGGGAACCAACACAGGACCTGGTGCCAGTCCATCGCATTACCATGGTCACATAGTAATTCAAAGTCTAATCTTTGTATCTTTTATAAAAATGTGTAAGGCCAGACTTTTTTATTGCTTGTTTCGCGGATCCGCCGACAATCATATTTGAAGAATACATAAAAAAAACTTTTTTTTTTGTGTATTTCTCGGATCCGCTGCGGGACCAATGGTTGAAATAAATAACAATGATAATAACTTTTTTTTTTTTAGCTTTTTCCACTCTCAGGTGGAGACCCAACCATTTTCTTCTGTTCATTTAATTTTTTTCCAGATTCACTTTAATTTAATTGTAGGTTAAATAAATGTAATTTTTAAATAAAAATGTATTTTAATTTGTATTGATTCCACATAGTCCTAGAGAAATTGAAAAGTGCTGAAAAATTAAATTTTTCCTCCCTTCTCAGTATATTCTTAAGTAGGGACATCCGAGGAACAAGCAATTAAAAAAGTCTGGCTTTATTTTAAACAACAAAATTAATTACTCAATTTAGTACATGACTGTACTGCATAGTAAGACAAAATTTTTTTATCTTTTATAAAATGTGTAACTTTAAAAATGAGAGTAGATTTAAAAAAGTTACCGGGCTGTTTTATGCTTTTCAAGCCTGCAATACTCTTCTCTCAACAGTTCTGTCATTCAGATTTAAATAAGATACATATTATTCTTACGATCTCGGCTGTTAAAAGTGATGGATGTTACACAGCACATTTCTGTACATGTTAAACGTGCACTTGCACCATATACAAAACGTTTTCACCGTCATTCACTACTCATACCACATAGCTGGACAAACTGATAAATGAATTTGACCTGAACCCTGGTTGATACCATCATCCAACGCTTTCAGGCTAACCTCCACTCTGTGTGAAACACGAACAAGTTCCCTCAGAGGCATGCGCTAAAATAAATAGGCTGTTAATATCAATCTGGGTGATTAAAAGTGAAAAATGTTCTGCCCTCATAATGGTGATTTAATGCTTTGATCCTCCTTTGGCTGCTTCTGTGAATAATGGCATGGATGAAAAAATGGTGGGGTTTTTTTCTTTTTTTTTTTTTTGTTACATCGTCAGAGCTCCCCAAAAATTTCGGCTCTGTGCAGGGCACAGATGGTCTGGGATAGGAAAATCTCCCCATTAAACTCCTAATAATGATTTCTCCTGTGGAATGGGGGGTTAGGAGGGGGGTTGGTGTTTTAATTAGATGGCTTTAAGAAGCTGAGGAAGTGTGGAAGCACTGCATGGTGGGAGGGAAGGGTGCAGGTGACAGCCATGAGATGACACAACATTAGCAGCCAGGAACTCATTTGCATGGTAGAGCGAGGTCAGGTTGGCATCGGGCCTGAGAACCTCAGAGAAAGTTCAAGAAAGAGTAAGAATGAGAGTGACAGGGTTTAGACGCAATATGGGACATGGATGATAGTTACAGGGGAAATGTGAGGTATGCAAGAATCATTTATAAGGTCATTATTTTATTTCCTTTAATAATGTATTATCCTTTTTAAGACCTTGTTTGTTAAAGTTAACAAACAGTGATCGTTACAAGAACACATACCTGGATTTGTCTTGTATCTAATATTTAAAAGGTAACAGAGCAGGATGAATTACTTCTTCAATTGTTTGTGCACTTAACAACATCTTAAAAAATCCCTCTGACGTCCAAATGCCGCAGCTCTAGAAGATTCTCTGCTGTTTCCAGGCCTGATGCCAACCCGACCTCAGGCTGCCATACAATTGAGTTCCTGGCTGCTAATGTAGTGTCAGATCATGGCTTTCACCTGAACTTCCCATCACATTGTTACATTAGCTGTAAGCAGTCTAGACGTGATCTTGTTTTTAAATCATGTCATTCATTTCTAAGTTTTTAAACACTTTATAGTGGCATTTTGGCTTTTTCTTTAATTACAGAAAGGTACACGCATAATTTATTTAACATACATTTATTTACAAATTATTACTAATAACAATACATTCCCATATAAAAATATTTTAGGGAATATTATTCCAAAATGTATTCCCCAAATAACAAGAACTACTTGAGAGTAACTGCCATTAATTATGAATGTTTGTCTTTCATCTGTAGGCTTTCCTGGTTTCTCCTCCACCTGCACCTGCGTTTAATAAAGACCTCATTTACAGTCCCATTAGGAGCTGATAGTGGTCACTTCAAAACCCTAAATTTACAGATGTAGATCTTGGGTGAGATGCATAAATACTTATATACTTATATATATATAAGTATAAATTTAAGATTTCGTATTCCGTTGAACACGAGCATTTTCCTTTGAACATTAGCCTGGCGTTGCACATTTCAAGGTTCAGGTGTTCTTGACCCAAACCCTCTGGCAGATGGGAGTGTGTGTTTATTCTAATAGTAACAGAGCCTCAGCAAATGCAACAAAGTCAAAGTCATTTAGTGTCTACAGAGAAGCTATGAAGTCTGAATTACCATATGCACTAATGCTGTATCCATGTACCATTTGTTCACGTAGTAGAGACAGAATATAAGATGAAGGACAGATATTGCCGAGTAAACTGCCTAAATAGAAGTGCCTTGTACTGAATGTCAATGAAATCTGTATCGAGGTGAGCTTTCGTTAAATACAGCGTCAGCTGAGTTTCAACTAACCTACACCAGTTATGGAAATTATTTAAACTACTAATGACTATCCAGGCATGAGCACAACTTCTCAAGCCATGGGTGGAGAGACAGTACTGGGACAGTATAATTCTAATTAGTCCCAACTTGGTGTAAGGTTGGTAACATTTGTAAAGGTTGTTCTCAAGGTTTGTTCTCAAACGGCCCAGATGGCCTTACACAGTCTGTGGCTTGTTAAGCACTCAAGCCAGATACAAATACATACAGGGGTTAGACAATAAAACTGAAACACCTGGTTTTAGACAAAGGTTTGGCTATAGCAGCCCGGCCGTGTATAT
>JAVSBV010000067.1:2421488-2431521 GCA_033117975.1 Parotocinclus spilosoma | reverse complement strand
TAATGTCCAACCGATGGAGGGAGTTCCTGCACTCTGGTGGGACCTGCCTCCGATGTTGAGGACAATCAGAGCGACGCTGAGCCAGAAGAACATCTAAGCGCGTGGTGCCAGAACCAGCACCCGAACATCAGCTCTGAGAAAAGTCAGATGTAACAGAAAGGCCAATGTTTACCTGCTGCCATCACTAATTATAAGATAAAAACTTTCACTGCAATCCGGACACTTTCATTAGGAAGGGGGCTCGTACAGTAATATTTATCCGTACGAAACATTCATTAAGCCCTGTTAATGTTTTACTAATTAAATACTTTAGTTTTTACACTTATTACACCTAGAAAAAGGGAAATGACTTGTGTTGTGGTCAACAGGTACGATGAGATTTTGTGATTGTAATACAGGAGACATAATTTAAACAATGTGATATGCAGAAACAGCTGGCACTGTACGGTCGGGTCTTTCCCCAATGCCAAAAGTGTAACCCCTACGTGAATTTCTATGATCCAGATCAAGAAAACAATAACGGGATAAATGTGATATACCTGTGTATCTATTCTTCTTAAACTTCACCCTAAAGAGAAACAAATCACCATGTTGATATGTTCACTTAATAACATAATCACTTTAGGCTTGTCAGTTGCACATTCATGCTGTGAATCCCCTGTCCTTCTGTGCTCTATTGGATTAATATCTGGCGGCATCTGTTGGGGAACTTAGTAGCACTGAACCCATGTTTATGATCCAGTTAATGCAATGCTTGTAACGACTGTGCTGAGACCTTTTCATGTTTCGTGTTTTAGATATGAATACAAGGAAAGTGGAAGTCTAACCAAACTCACCCACAAACTAGAGAACACAAAGTCAAGGCGGCGATTAACTAATGAAATCAGAGAGATGGTGGAGAAGAGCAAAGGAGCAAAGACTCGTAAGGGTTTCACAGATAAAAGGCAAAAGAAGACGAAAAAGCAGCCGGCTATCAATACAGAAGATGGAAAAGGCAGTCGTGGTGAGGAAGGAGGAAAGAAGAAGCGTCTGGACGCCATGACAGTTGGCTACTTTCGCCGGGTGAGCGACAGATTAAGTGAAGGATTTGTGGATGACGAGGAACGAGGTAAGATACAGAGGAATACTTAACTCTGATAAGTCATTTGTTTTTTTGTTTTGCTCTCTTAATAAACCGTACTGTTTTTTTTAATACAGTTTGCTTTTTTATCAGTTCTAGTTCTGCTTATTGATACAATTTTTTATTCCAAAATGGTGAAAAATGTGTTTTGGTATAAAGATTCTCTTTATTTGTATATTTCAACTTCAAAAGTAATAATTTTTATGTTAAAGCTTTTTTGTTTCTATATTGAACGTATTTATAAGTAAAAAAAAAAAAATGTTAAAGTGGCTTTCGGTACTAAAGCAGTGACCTAAAACATCACATTTCTCTAAGTCAGTTTTAATCATAATGATAAATAGGTAACATCACAGGAAGGTACATTTACAGTATTTAGCAGACACCCTTATCCAGAGTGACTTACAAAAGTGCTTTCAGACATCAGTAACATAATCCATTCTTAATAATCAGGAATCTAAACAAGAATACACTTCTGAGACTGTAAAGTTTGTGTGTGTTTTTTTAAATTATCATTATTATTTTTTAAGAGCGATAGAGAGAAAAGGAGGGCGGTGTTAGTTTAGATAAGTGCGGAATAGGTGGGTCTTCACGGCGGAGTTCAAAACCGAACAAAATCTGGAACGTTCTGCTGTCCCCTCCATGGCACCCACCAAGGTGCTCTAGGAAATCCTACTTATCTGTTCAGCTGACAGCTATTCCCAAGAACCAGTGTGCTTCTTTTACCCCAACCTCACAGCATGAACAACAGACATTCATTCATTCATTATCTTCCGCTTAATCCACAGGGGGGCGTAGGCCAACTGATGCCCACCTGGCAACTCTGGGTGCAAGGGCAGGAACAACCCTAGACCGGGTGCTGATCTATCATAGGACACACACACACACAGTGTCACACTCTGGGACACTTTAAAGATATCAATGAACCTAACATGCATGTCTTTGGACTGCGGGAGGAACCCGGAGTACCCGGAGTAAACCCACGCAGTCACGAGGAAGACATGCAGACTCCACACAGGACTTGTTGCTGTGAGGCAGCGGTGCTACTCCCCGAGTCACCGTGCTGTCCGAACAACAGACAATAAATCAGAATTAGCTCTGCATCACAGATACACACGCAAAGGTTTTCTGTGTCAGTCATTATGCTCCACTCTTCTCCTCCAGCTCTGTTTGTTGAAAACGTTCTGTCGGAGGTGAAAGGAAAAGCTGCCCTTGTCAGTACAGATATGACAGGCAGTCTGGCTCTGCAGAAGCTGCTCACATTGGCTGACACCACCCAGGTCGGGGAGGTGCTGGAAGAACTGGGTGGAGAAAAGGGATCAGAGCTCAAGGGTATATCATGTAACCGATGCGGGGGTCATGTTGTAGAAAGCGCTGTCAGACAGATGGCCAGATGGAAGGGTAAGGATAAACAGGAGATGGGCTGTAAGTTATGTAAACTCTCCAGCCACTTTATTAGGTATACCTTGCCAGTACTGGGTTGGACCCAATGTTGCTTTCAAGACGTCATGGCATAAATTCAACACAATGCTGGAAACATAATTCACAGATTTTGGTCAGTGTTGACATGAGAGCATCGCGGGGTTGCTGCAGACTTGTCGGCTGCACACACTTGACTCGAATTTCCCGGTCCACCGTGCCTTACTGGATTGAGATCTGGGAAATGAGGTCATTTCAGTACAGTGAACTCACTGTCATGTTCAAGAAACAAAGTTGACATGATTTGCCTGGTCTTAGCTGACAGAAGTGCACCTGGTGTGGTTTTCTGTAGCCCATCTGCTTCAAGTTTTGATATATTGTGCATTCAGAGACTTCTGCATGCATCATTGTGTAAGAAGTGGTTATTTGAGTTACTGTTGCCATTCTATAAGCGCAAGCCATTCTGGCCATATTTTGATCTATGGTGTCAACAAGACATTTTCACCCAAATTATTGCCCTCACTGGATATTGTCTCTGGATATAAACACTGGAGATGGCTGTGCATGAGAATCAAAGTAAATAATCAGTTTCTGATTAACACCCCATTCTGATGCTCAGTTTAAATTTCAGCAGGTCACCTGACCATGTTTACATACCTAAAATCACTGAGTTGCTGCCATGTGATTGGCTTATTAGATATTTAATTAACAAGCAGTAGAAAAGGTGTACCTTGTAAAGTGGCCAGTGAGTGTATATGAGAAACATCTGACTATTTTTTTCCATTTATGTGGGAAAGCAAGCATGCTACTAATTCACGTCGCATGCTACCTCTTTCCCTGTAGACGACAGTCATTCTAAAGAGAAGAGCAGTCCCGGAAATGAAGAAGAATCAGAACCTGAGGATTGTGGGATTCTTGAGGCTCAGGTGATAAGTCTGTGCACAGTGGTGAGAGAGAATATCGCAGAATTCGTCAAGGACCCTCATGGATCCCATGTGTTCCGAACTCTTCTACACATCCTCGCTGGCTGTTCTGTTCAAGAGCAGCCCAATATACGACCAGGTGAACTGTGTTACTCAATAGTTCTAGCTTACCTTGGTATCTTTTGACATTGAGCACTTGAACATATATTGTGCATGTTATAAAATATAATATGCATTGTTATAAAATATACTGTACTATGCAAAGAATCTTAGGCCATCATTAGATTGTCATTCCACTGCTGCGTTTATTTCACCGTCTTCCTGTAACTGCCTGCATGAGATTCAAACCTCGATGCTTGCATACAAACCAAAAAACAGAACAGCACCATCTAACCTACAGATTGTAATCGAACCACACTCTGTACCCCGTACCCTCCGAGTCATGAGCTTGGCTCGACTTGATCCACCACTTAAGATAAGTAAGACAAGCATCAAGAGTGGTACACTACACTATCTCAAATACGGATTTGCTCTACACTCTAAGAGCACATGAGTAAATAAACCTCATTATTTCTACACTCATTATCCATTTGATCAGTCCCACGTACCATATAGAAACCCTTTGTACTTCTGCAGTTACACACTGTAGTTTATATATTTCTCTGCATACTCTAATGTTCAGGACCCTAACAGATCAAGTGATTTGGGTGGCGGATTATTCAATTCAATTCAATTCAATTTTATTTATATAGCACTTTTTACAATGGAGCATTGTCTCAAAGCAGCTTTACAATATTACATTATCTTAAAAAGGCCAATCCCAGGTTGAGCAAGCCTAGGGTGACAGTGACAAGGAAAAACTCCCTGAAAGTGGTAGGAAGAAACCTCAGGAGGACCAAGGCTCAACAGGGGGCCCATCCTTCATGGGTGACCTAGAATTTAATTAAATAAATATTTAAAAGTATATTAAATTATATGAAAATTAGGTAAATAATTTAAATCAATAACAAATTAATAATAAAATTTATATTTGTAATAAACTAAATTATAAAACAACTAGATTATAAAATGAGTCCTCAGTGGGAGGTCTTTGGAGGCACATGGTGGGAATTACTGCACTCTGGTGGCACTGGTTTCTGGATCATTCTCAGCACCGCCAGACCAACATGGTGGTTGTGTGTCAGTGTGTGTTTTGTTGGTATGATCGGATCAGGCATTACATATGCTTATTTTTAAACATTATGTTTAGAGACAGCAGCTTGTCTCTGTTATCCAGTAGTTTGTGTCAGTTGTCCACTAATCCTTATCCTGTGCTCAAACGATGCTGCCTATAGGAATACTGGTGGCTGGACGTTTTTGGTTTGTGGACTATTTGTAGTCTAACACACTCTAACACATAACCACCAAACGAGTGTCACTGTAGTGCTGAGAACGATCCTGACCATTTGGGAAATGAATAAAGGGGACTAATGATGTATGTAGAGAAACAGGTGGACTACAGTCTGTAATTGTAGAACTACAAAAGTGCTTCTATATGGTAAGTAGAGTGGTTCAAATGGACAGTGAATGCAGATGTAAGGAGGTGTATCTAAGAAAGTGATTTGTGAGTGTATAATATGCAGTACAGTATGTAAGTATATGTACGTATTTGATGTGGTGTTCAGACAGCATCCAGATAATGTGCCGTGTCACAGAATGTATTGTGTCTGATAAACGCATACCTGTACATAAATCATAAATATAATTGGGGGTGAATGGTACACCAGTCTAAGATACTGGTCTAGCATGGTGCTGACCTGGATTTGAGTCCCTGTGGTGCCATCCTGCGAGGTCAGGTATCGCATGCAGTCACAAATGTTTGTGAGGAGGATGGATGAAGGATTGTCCTCTCAGCACTGCAATTCCTGTTCTGAGCTACTGTGACCCTGGTCAGGAAAAGCAGGGTTATAATATCATGTGGAAAAAAGGAATACAGATGTGTGCACTTAACATGAAGGTTATATGCATTTCTTTTCCTTCTAGCTAAAAAGCTGAAACATGCAGAACCTGAGATTATGGATTTTGAAGCACCGCCATCTTTCTGGTGGGAATTAAAGTATCTTTCAGATTCTCTAATGGAAAATGTAAATGGTGAGTCAACCGTGTATTAATGAAGTTTGATTCCTTGTTGTACCTCATAAGGTATAAATGGATGCTTCCTGGTATTGTGACCTAGCACTCATATTTTGCTGATGTCGTGTGTTCTTGCTTTCACAGTATGTGTCACAAGTCCTACTGCCAGCACTGTGCTCCAGACCTTACTAACCACCTGCCATAAGAAGCGACCCATACTGGGCAAGAAACTAAACAAGGGCATTATGGCATACCTGACATCTCTTAGCTCGGCACCTGGTGTCAGGTCAGGACAGCAGACTGTTCGGTTTAAACACAAATATATCTGATTCTCACTTACCTGCCTCTCTTCTGCTCTGTTCTCTCTACAGCCCTCTCTTGGTGTTCCTCAAGGACAAGTCATGCAGTCGACTTATTCAGACAGTGTTCCAGTTCTCCCATAAAGCTTTGCTCTGGGACACCTACAAGAATCACCTAAAGAGCCAGCTCGTGCCACTGGCGCTTCATCCATTCGCAAACTACACTATCCAGTCCCTAATTGCAGCCTCAGTCCAATACAAATTGGTAAACACACGCTGATAACCAAATTATAATAACCCTTGCATTTTCTGCAACTTCTCTTTTCTTTTTTCTTTTCTGACAGTTTTTTAAAGTGTTTGATGAGATGGTTCCTGGGTTCGAGGCCATCTTGGCGGCAGGGCACATGGGAGTGATAGTGCAGCTGGTGGAGAGCTGTGTCCACAGAGAAGAGAGACAGTCCGAAATGCTTCAGCACCTCCTCCAGGTCAGTTAACACGTGCCTGTAACAGAACTGATTATGAAGGAAATTCATTCCTGTAATAAAATCCAGGTTCAGGTTTCAGTTGTACTTTCTGGCCAGGATAATACTATTATTAATAGTAAGTAATAGAAGAAGTAAAGGTAGATATAATATTAATGTTGTTATTGATTGTGTTATCATTAGTAGGAGTATTAATGTTGGTGTAAGTTTGTGAGTAGTAGTATACAGCTCACAAAAACTAGGGGATATTTTATTAGAGACATTTCATTTTTAAATTAGCCCTAATTTTTGTAAGCAGTATATTTAAAGAATGTTGTTATGAATGTTGTACCAGCAGAAGATGTTGTAATTATTATTATTAGTCGCAAGCAGTGGAAGAAGTGGTAGTACTAATGCTGTTAGATAGTTTATTATCAGTAGTAATAGCAAAATGCCGTAAATGTAGTAATGTTGTTATTGCTCCATGATGGAACAGCAGACAGTCTAGGGTTGGTCCTGCGACCCTGTCCAGGAATGAACAGACAGGAAAGTGAATGTTGTTGTTGATATTATTGTTGCTAGTAGTAGATGAATAAGTGATATAATAATAGTAGTAGTAGTAGTAGAACAAGATATGGTAGTATTAATGGTGTTGTTTTTAGTAGTATTGCTATTATCAGTAGTTGAAGTGGTAGTATTATTATTATTATTGGTGTTGTTATTATTCCTGGCAGGCTTTTCACTGCAGCGAGCCGGCAACACGGCACCTCTCCTGTCTCCCTCTGTTCCTCTCTTTACTGACCTATGAGGTGTATTACAACACAGAGGCAGCAGAGGGTGACACTGCCCCACAGGTAGGACACACCTCATGCTCGTGCACTATGGTGCTTTCGTTTAGAAAGGTGCATTGAAGTGCAACGAGTCCACTCATTAAACGATTTGTATTCTTAGTTTTCACGTTTTTGTGTGTTATCTGAAAAAGGGTTTGATGCTATTAAGATTTTAAGATCCCTTAATTATGGTATTTGTGCAAAGGTCTTTCACAGGCAAACAGAAAATAATTACTTTCCTTAAGGTGGAAATGTTTAAGTCACTTATTTACTTTAGTTTGATCTGGACTTCCATTTTAAAAAGATGACTAAAGAACTGAGCACACTTCATACTGTGCTGTCATGCTGATGAGATTGCCTTCTGTTTTTATTCTATACTTCCTCATACTCAAATATTACAAGCGCAGTAAACTAACAGGATAGAACTCATGGCACTGAGGAACTGATAAACAGTACTGGCTACAGCTATCAGCCTTTTCCCTGATTCAATATTTTTCCCTAAATTACCGTTGCCAGTGCTCCCCATATTAAGAATTTTGAGTTCTTCAGAATAAACCCATCAAGTTTTTTTGTCCAAGTTTAGTGGGGTTTGGTGTTCTCTCATTATCTCTGAGAGGCATTGCTTCTGTCTATTGTTGAAGAAGCCTCTTGCTGTGGGTGCTGGAACACAAACACGCATCTATTTTTCAGCCACCCGGCCTTGAGATTAGGATGGTATGACGGTTTGTGATTTTCTCATCTGCAGCGCCCCCTGTCGATCTGCTACCACGGCTCACGTCTGGTCCAAGCGTTGGCCCGTTTTAAAGATCGCTCCATACTTATGAACAGCCTCCACAGCCTGAGCGCAGATGAAGTGCTGAGCTTAGGCACAGAGCAAACAGGTAGCCATGCTCTCCAGGCCTTAATCACGCTTTCCAGTGACAAAGGCAAGGGCAAGATCCTCAGGAAGCTAGAGGTGAGATGGTATAGTAGTAAAAGATTGAGAATAGCAAGCTTGAGGTGTTTTCTCTGCTTTTAATATTTCTTATCATCGCTAACTCTGGCAGGGACTCCATACCCAGTTTGCCTGTTCCAAATATGGCAGTCGTCTGTTGGAGGCTGTGTGGAACAGCGTCACCATCAGTCAGAGGCAGAGCATTGCAGAACATCTGGGTGAGGGCACATGCATACGTTTATCCCACAGATGAAGGACTCTTTCTTTGTCCTCGCTGATAGTAAAGAAATCTGCTTTGTTACAGTTTGTTACTGACAATTTTATTACAATATATTTTTGTTTCTCAAGCACACGTATTAATATGGCTAGAAGTATGCACCGTTTATCGTCTGCATTACGTTCTGTGAAATGATCGTTGACCAGACATTACCACAGTTGTGTAGTGTTTAGGCTTCTGTAATGTAAATATAAAGGGGATTTTCAGAAGAGAGCTGCATACAAAATATACGTCTTAAAGACATGAATACTAAACAATATCACAATAATTATAAAACATACAGTCATGTACTGCTACAGCCCTGTCCAGAGTTGACACTTAAGAGGACATTCTAATGAGCCAAATTTGTTTGTTTGGCTGAATCCAAAATGCATTGATGGACAATATCATAAAGAACATGGAAGATCTGCCAGCTGACACAGAGCGCCAACGAGTGAATGTGAACCAGTTTATACATTATAGGTTTATAGAATATAGAAGAATAATAGAATATTTAGGTAGTATTTAAACCCACAGTAGTACAGAAGGCTCCTGCTCTGACATGAGTAGTGGCAGAAAATCGTACATCACCCTGAACTCATTATACTAAATCGTACTTAGCTAGCTTTAGGTATGTGGCTGAAAAACATTCACATATACATGGATAATTAGGCGTAGCATTTGTTATATACAGTGCATAATGTGCTCTAGCTAACCAAATAAGCTGCTTAATCCTTACACCTCTTTCCTCTCAGTCCCTAGCGAATCACAGCTGCGCTCGGATCAGTTTGCACGCCACGTCTGGGCAAAATTTGGCCTAACACACTTCCAGAAGAGACGCGGTGCCTGGCTTGAGCTCCAAACCGGAGAGTCTAAGAAGAGGAAGATGTTCAGTGACATTCTGGAGTAACGGCTTTCTCTTGGTACATTTTTTTGGAGGGGGTGGGAATTAAGTGTGGGTTAAATCCCCACACAAAGTCTGAAATCCTACACTGTTAACAGATCTAGCAGGGATTAGTTTAATCCTTTGGACTTAATGTAGACGGTATCTCTGTTTGTGTTTATATAATGATCTTCATACATTTTTGTACAAATAAAATTGTGCATTCAACTGATCTTTGGAGTGATGCTTGATCTATACCAACAATCCAGCTATCGCAATATAAATATTTTAAATAACAACTCAACACTAAGTTTTGTAGGTAGAGAAATTGTGTCCTGGAGTTTGAAGCGTCTCCGATATTAAAGGAATTATCCAGTTTTCAGGCTAGTCCAGTGGCTTCAGACTAATCCCTACCTATTACATTAATATCCTATACTGTATGTCACACCACAGTATCACAGGCAATCATATTAATGTTTCCCTGCACATAGATAAGGTCTCAATCCCTGTTTACTCAAAACACATTTCTAACAGAATTCGAAGGACAGTTAATAATACTAAAAGTATTTTTAGAAAACATATGCTTGCAAATTAAATCTGTTTGTACTGCTTGCTCTATAAATCGGAACCCATATTTTTTCCGCTTTCTTTCCAGATTTGTTAAATAAGGAGGGTACATTTACAGAGATAAAATGTAACCTTATGTTATTTTACAATTTTGGAAGAACGGAGCAGAACAGAACAACATAAATTCAGTAGCCCATAATTACCCATATATATATATATATATATATATATA
>JAVSBV010000067.1:2397224-2420824 GCA_033117975.1 Parotocinclus spilosoma | reverse complement strand
TTCAAAAAGACTTGAGGCTGTAGTTGCTGCCAAAGGTGGTTCTACAAAGTATTAAGCAAAGGCTGTGAATACTTATGAAATATGATTTTAATACATTTTCAAAACTCTCAAGAAAACTTTTTTCACATGGTCATAATGGGGTATTTTACGTATACGTAACAAAATGTGGAAAATATGAAGCGCTGTGAATACTTTCCGGATGCACTGTATATATATATATATATATATATATATTTTTTTTTTTTTTATATATACACACAACCTTGTGTGTATATATCAAGACCAGTCATATATATATACTCAAGTAAATTCCAATTTAGAGTAATCAATTAACCTAACATTTGAATTATGGGAGGAAACTGGAGTAAACCCACACAGACACGAGAAGGACATGCAGGCTTCACACAGAAAGGACCCAGGCCGCTCCACTCTAGGATTGAACCCAGTGAATTCTTGTTGTATTGTATTTAAAAAGATGCTTTACTGATCTTACAAGGTGAACTGTGATTATATTTGGAGCAAATATCTTGCTGGATGCTTAATCAACCGAACAATTTGAGTGTTCCATAGAACGTTTCCTGTTCACATTTTTGACTAGTCTCTTCTTTCTGCGATTACAGCATCGTAAGTGTCAAACTCCAGAGACCAAGCAGCCTTTCATCTGTGAGCTGGTGACAGTCTTCAGGTTCGATTCTCCCTTAGGACCCTGACTGTTGGGGATTTCCTGGGGGGCTCTGAGCCTTCATACCCTCCCCCCTCATTAGGGATCCGTTGACGGATAGTGCGGCTAATTGTGGATTCACAGTTCAGCTCCGGAGCTGCCCATCTGTTTCGGCCCTGCAGCTGTGGACGCTTATCAGTTAGGAGGTCCTTTAGTGGAGTTATTCCAGCTGGGCCAACTCTCTCGCTGTTGCTCTTGCTTACACACAATCTCACGGAGCAGCAGAGCTAGCTGAGAGTGCACTGCTGTTAATACTACTCTATAGAGATAATACAAATGAATTATATTTGGTACGTTTTCACTATGCATGGTCACCTTTTATCAATGCCAAGCTACAAAACTGCTCAGAACACATAGCTGTTTTAGCAACTGCTAAGCATTTTCTCATAAAAGCATAACCTATAGACCTAACTGCCAATAGACTAGTCCTTTCACACTACCTGTCCTGACTCTCTCAATCTCTACCACCAACAAGCAACCAGCAACATATTTCCAACAGTCCGAATACTCCCAGATTAAAATAATGCATTAAACTGTAATAAATCTGTGAATGGAACGGTCAGAGAGAATAGGGCTGCAATGTTCTGGGCCAACTTCATACAGTGATATCATCACATCATCTCCGCTCAACCTCTACATTACAGAGTGCTTAACCCCTTAAACTCCTGACTCTTTATCCCGTTATACATCTTAAAGCATATTATTCAGTAACTTGAGTGAAACTAATAGGATAGGTATGCAGTTACACAGTGAGGAAAGTAAATCGGAACCTGCTGGCAGGTCCTGGGAGTTTTAATGGGATAATTTCATTCTAGTATGACCTCGAAGAAATGGTGGATGGTAGTTAGGATGTGGGTTTGAACTTGTGGCTAAGTGTGATTTACAGTATTTATATGTTAGCTGCAAAAATGTGTTCAGACTGTCAAAAACTAGGCAACACATAGATGTACATTTGCATTCAGTCTCAGGAGAATAACTGCCATAGATAACAGTATGTTTCATACCACAACTTTCTCATGTGATATGAATTTCGAATAGGTTTTATTTGTGCATGCATTTGCATAAAGATTCCAAAATGTTTTAACACTTTATTTCCTGATCAGAGTCGCAGGAGCTCTAGCACCGTTGAAAATATATTAAAAATAATCATTCTAACAATAAAGGAATGTTATAAATCATAAAATATTACGAATTACAGTAAATAGAGTATTTACTCAGCAAAAACGAGAAGTAACACTAGAGCATCGGCCGCCTGAGTCGCTACTTGCCAACATGCCAAGTTTTTATCTGCGGTGTTTGGTTCGCTGTTTGTAAAAGTTTTATTATAGACTGAATTCACTTAAGCCCTACGATGCCACCCAAACGTTCTGCAAGTTCTACGGCTAAAACTTTGCAAATCTTATGTATATATAAATATACAGTCGATTCCGGTTAATGGGACCACATCGGGGCGTGATCGTTTTGGTCCTAATAACCGGCTGGTCCGATTAACAAACATGCCCTATGTTGCAAGACGGGACGTGCTATGTAACATATTAAATGTTTATTAAACCTTTTTTTGTGTGATTTACACGTATAGCAAACGTACAAACAAGAACTACTGTTGCTTACAAACTTTGTTCAAGATTTGTTTCGGTACTTTAGGAATTGAGCTAATTAAGCAGCTGGGCCCATTAACCGGTGGTCCAATTACCTGGATTCGACTGTATGTCTTTGGACTGTGGGAGAAAACTGGAGTACCCACAGTAAACCCATGCAGACACAGGGAGGACCATGCAAACTCCACACAGCAGGGACCCAGGCCACACCACCCTGGACCTTCTTGCTGTAAGGAAGTGGTGCTACCAACTAAACCACCCAGCCACCCTTTTACAATGTAAGTTTAATGTAAATGTGTATAATTTATAGGTTATGAATCTAGTAAAAGTTCTAAATGCTAACAAAGAAAACCTTTCCAGCATGGTTTTTGAACAATTCTGAAATAATTTTGCTATTTTGTTTTTAACAGTACAGCAGGACGACGTTATGGAACAGCTTTCACTTTTTATTCATGTTTGGTATTTATGGAGTTTGAGTGAAATATTTCAATGTTAGATGAGCATTTTTTCTGATGGAACAGTTGACAAAGACATGACCAGGTGGAACCATTACTGTATGTATATTATTCTTGTGCAGTGTAGAAATGTCATTTTATGTAATTCATGTGAATTAGGTGAAGCCAGTTGTGTCTGTGTGATGCCCGACCTGATAGATAGACAGTGCCTGAACTTGAATCCGTGTCCCTGCAGTATGGGGTATGTTGACAAATATACAACAAAGTGTATTATGCATATAAAATAATTTAATTTAATTTGGTGATTTCAATGTCAATAAGTGTTATACCTGATAAACTTGACCATATAACTGAACTATACTGAACTTAACCATATAAGCAAGCTTAGTTTTCAGCTTTCAACCTTAGCAGCATATGATTACGTACAGTAAGGCATTGTCTTTAGCCAATTAAACATTAAAAAACACTGAAAATAAAAACAACCGGCTACGCTTAAAGGTTTTAGCCTCCATAAGTCATTGTTAAATGTTGTCAGATTGCTTTTTTAAAAGAAGCAATAAACGCGAAGCAATAAGATAAAAGGTGAAAGGATCTGCATGAAAAAACTGCAACTGTCATAGCCTAGTGATTAAGGTACTAGACTACGGACTAGAAGGTATGGTGTTCAAATCCCACCTCTGCCAAGCTACTACCGTTGGGTTCTTGCGCAAGGCCCTTAACCTATAATGGCCTGGATTGTAAGACTGTATCAATCGTAAGTCGCTCTGGGTCTAATAAATGACATAAATGTACAATGTTAGTTCAAAAATATGAAAACATTTTTATACATAGGGTTTAATTTTGTAATTTACCAATATATTTACGCAAAACAACATTATGTAGCATCTGGTTCGCCTGCAGCACGCACTAAGCCTGTGAACACCCCCAAACACCCCCCACACACCCATGGACAGGACTACGCACACACTCCTACAGTTTCCGATTTCAGTGAACATTACAGTTAGTCTGGCTGTTTTAACTTCTATGGTCTAATTAGGTCCAGGCTGAGAGACGCTTAAATGGATCCCTCATCACCAATTAGCCAGATCTCCTTTCAGGCTGCTGTTCGGTAATTAGCTCAATCCTAGCAGAGGGGGTAAGAGTGAGCTGGAATCAGCTATCAGTCTCTGTGTGAGGTGTTTTTCCACTCCAGATAGAAGAGAAGGACTCAATAGGAGATGAGTTGAAATCAGTTGTCCAAACGCCCACATGCATGTGAAGGCTGAGATACACACAAGAAAAGTAAACAGAACAAAGAGACACTGTATGTGCTGATTATTAGGAAGGTGCCTTTGATATGATGGGTTGGGAGAAGGATGGGATTGGCATTTCACGTCTACAATTGTGCGTTAAAATGTTGTTTTATCCCTGGTTTAATACGGAACAGATGTTCTCCTAACACGTTCTGAATTCTATGGGACCTAACAGGTTTGGTTCCTAGACTGCTCCCTGTGTGATTATACTTACTCTGTCTAAACATTCCTACAACACTGCAGCACCGTTTCCCAACTATACAAACACTGACCGTCATACTGAAGGTATTGTGATAAAAGCCTGAAAGGGTTAGATCTTATTTTCGAGAACCTTGTAGAACATTATTTTCAAATTGCTGTTGTAACATTATTTGTCATGTTTGTTCAAATAATGCCCTTAATTTTTAGCCAGAGGGGGAAAAAAAATCATGTTGTATTGGGATGTTGCTTTTACGTTGTGTTACACAATACAGTCTAGACTTGTAAAACCTGTCAAGTTTGTTACAGCACATCCTACACCTTTCTGTCAGTGGAGGAAGAATGCACAGTTCAACTTCTGCACTAATCCTGCTCCTTATTCCCATACTGACCCTGCTAATCCTGGTCAGGGGGTCCGGAACCTGTCCCGGAATGCTTTAGGCGCAGGCGAAAGTGCTCCCAGGGTGCTTGTCCATGCGTTAGATTTTTCCCTAGCTAAAGTTTAACTGTGATGTGTTTTCTTAGTAAAACTGCAGAGATTGTTTAAAATGGCATGACTGGATCATAATCCTACATCGTCAGTGACACGCTTGTTTAAAGTTTCTTGACTTTTTTGTTAATATTATTATTATTTTAGAATAATTTCTGATTTTAATGTCATTTTTTCTTTGGCGATGATGATGATGATGATAAATATTTTTAACACATTTCCAGCCCTTTCTGCCGTTCGACCCCAGGTCCCCAGGAACTAACCCAGCTAACATAGAGCAACATCAATAATGCGGCAGTATGTTTTTGAATAAGTGAAATATTTCTACAATGTTAGATGAGCTTTTTTATCCGGTAGAACTGTTGACAAAAACATAACTACAATGTTGTTGTTTTCTGTATAATGTAGAATATGAAAGTTCCAAAAACGAACCTGTGAACAAAACCATTACATCATGTTTCTTGTGCAGTGTAGAAAACATTATTTTAACAAAATAATAAAATAATGGGTCTGTCATGCTTAATTTCCTTGCCAGTAGAAAAATACACACTTTAAAAGGTATAAACGTTCATGTTTTAATAGCATTGAAAATGTTAGTTTAAGATTATTGCTAGAACTTTACAGGTTAACCTAACAAAACTGTCCAATTTGGTACAGAAACTTTTTTTCAGAAACAATTTTTGCCACTGAAAATATTACATGTAATTAAACGGTTGTATCATTTTGCACAATAGTTCTTTTTTTGTGTAACTAAATGTTGTGATTGGAAGGATCTATTAGCACTGCCCCAGAGCTATTATGAAAAGATATTTTCAGAGCATACAGGAACGTTTTTTTTGTAACATTACACAGACTAATCTTAATATCTGTCCTAATTCTTCCTTTTTCTTCTTGCCAGGGCAAGTAATTAACCAATTAATTAATGTACTACAATACAAATAATAAGCATACTACTGCAGCATTTGAATTACAGAAACAGTTTTATGTTCGTTTCAATAATATTGTAAGAGCACTCCATTTAAAGCATGGTGATGAAAAACTGCACATATTGTTATTTTTGTAACGGCCCAGCTTTATAAACCCTCTTTTGCCTTTTTGTGGAAGGTCATTTTTGAGTAACATATTGTGAAGAAATATTCCAGGATGTTTTTGTAATATTATTTGAACATTATTTTAACTCTACAGCCCATTTGATGTCTGTGTTCAAAATCAGTTTACATAGATAAATGTTACTACCATGACAAAGCAACCAATGTATTTGTAAAAACATTACCAAACATGTTGTATTCTTGAACTCGTTTTAAAAACCATAATGTGACGTTATGTTTTCAAAACGTATTACTGTCACATTAAAACATTTAATCTGTACAACACTGAATCTCACGTCGAATGGTACGACCACAGTTAATAATTTATACAACATTTTGTAAATTAAGTTGTAAATGGCAGGGTGACATTAATAATAAGCACTGTCATCTCACACCACCAGAGAGCTATAGTTTGATTCCTGGTTCTTCTGTTGTCTGTGTGGGTTTTCTCCAGTTTCCTCCCACATACCAAAAATAGGTTAAATTTGTGTCTTTAAAGTGGCATAGTGTTAGAGTGTGTTTATGAGTGTGTGCATGCATGTGCTGTGGCATCCTGGCTAGAGTAGGTACTTCTGCTTATTCCCAGGCTCCCAGTAACCTTGAACTGGATTAAGCAGGTATGAATGTAAACGCGTCTAAATAAAACTCAATGTTATTAATATTAATAATATTAATATTAATATTCTGTTTTTATGGGGTCACCATCAAACATGAACTGTAATCAAATGAGACACTTTAACAATTAAATATTACAGTGTTTTTAATAATAAAATGCTGCTCTATTTGGGAACCTATCATAACATTGATTTTTAGGCATACAAGTATACCAACGTTTTTATGTACAATTTGAACTGAATTTGAATTAAGTTTTAGCTGAGTAATCGATCAGGGACTTAAATTTGGTTTTCTGATCCATTTGACTGTGATCTTTTTAATGCAATATATCTAAGTTAATTATTCTAAAATAAAATTGGTCAATTTAAAATCTTTGTTTTTATTTCTTGTTTTTCTCAGATCCATACGGAATTTATGAGACCAAGGCCTTCAATCGGCTTTGCAGCAACTGTCTACTCAATAGGATGTGGACATGTGGCCCATATCCGAAGGCACTTTCCTGTAAGTACTTAAGAGGTCAGCTTGTATGGAAGGTAAAACTAGACTGAAGGGTCTAAAATATATCAGGATTGCTAGACATGCAGGAAGTCGGCACATTCAAGCTGCAAAACGAGGGTCGTTCGCGTGCAGGATTTTGGCCTGACTTGCTTACAATGGAAGGATACGTGCTGTTTTTTTAGTGACGGAGGCTTGAATGGAACCGAGTGCTGAAGGTCCAGGCATCAACTTCTTATGTTGGATGAAGTCGATGAATGATGGTTGGAGGTGTGGATGTGGTTTGGGTGGTGTGCGTGCTGGACTGTGAATGTCCATCTGCTGTTAGAAAGGAGTGCTGGATTTGACAGAGGCATTTGTTGCAGATAAAGACTTAAAGACTAACAATAAGAAGTCCAGCAGACCCTCAGCTTAACTTGTTTCATGAGGAACATCGCTGTCATTTCACACAGTTTGGCCCCATATGTTGGTTAGCAGGGGCCCTACCTAGAGCTGATTTTCCTTCACTTTTACTGAATCAAAACATGAGGATTGTCTTTCATCTCAGGAATTGCACATGAGCTGACCTCATCGTGCACAAGAGGAGAAAAGGGTGTTCAGCGGGCAGTCGGGTCAGGCGTGGATTTTATCTTGAGCCTTCACATTCTCAGACCAGGAAAAAATAATCGAAATTTGATTAGCAACCTTGGTAACATGACAACGAGGTCACAATACTCCTCACAGCTAGATATGATAGGCAGGAATACACACGAGATAAGGTATGTGGTGTCCCGTAATTCGCCGACCTGAATCGGCATCTCATGTTTCTTCTTTAGCCAAACATTAGCTGTGAGCCTTTGCTTTGTGTTTGTCCACTGGCTGGCTATAGTTAATGGTTTCAGACTTTCAGTGTTCAGAGAGAGAAGGGTGAGTCATTAATAGAATTTAAAGTCATCATAGAAGCGGGGCTTAATGTGATAAAGGCCTGAAATAAGATGAAACAGTCCTGTACTCCGTCAATGTGTTGACATCTGTGATGAATCTTTTGATGTCATAACGTGGTGGTGACCGCGGTTGAAATGTGCTGTTCGGGGGAAAAAAAAAACAGTGTATGGATCATTTGGTCCTCTCTGCACTCCAGCTTGAGTCTATTATTGATGTCATCTTGATCCAATTTGATGAATTTTGGGGGTTCACCCAAAGAGAGGGGCCGTCCGGAGCAAACCCAGGTCACATTTCTCCAGATTTCACCTCATTTCTCGCACTATTGCTCTTCACTTCTTGCGCGCGCACACACACACACGCACGCACGCACGCACACATGCACACACGCACACGCGCACACAATCTATTACAATACAAATACAATATACAAATTACAATCTACAAATCTTCATGGCTGATGTATGGTTATTGCATTTGAATTTGTGTTAATCTCCAATATTCCAGTTCAGGCTGATGGTTTTGCCAAGCATCTCTTTTCAAGTTGACCTTGAGCCAGCCATTCTTATGTGAATGACTGGGAAACCTTGCAGAATCTCATTCAAGACTAAACAAGAAACAGGTTGTTCTAGAACGCGCTTTTCTTAAATAGGGTGCTGAGGATACAGATTAAGCTGCAGCCATGCCAAAGGTCGCCAGCATTAATATGTCTCGGGAGATCTCGGTGCACATATAAAAACCCTATCCATCAGAGACTGGATTGCGTTGCATAATAAATTGGTTACCAATTTGTTTTCTAAATTAAAACTCATTTGCCTCCACCCTCTGTCAACCTAAGACCCTCTCTCATTTCTTCTAAATCTAATTTACTTCTCCCTGGCTCGTGTCCACACTTTGATCCGCCCATGCCTCTGTGAGGTAATGGGTGTAAGCAGTCCTGTGTTTCGATCACTGATGATGAGAATCATAGCCGTGGAAGCTTGAGGTTGTAGCCCGACTCTGTGTCCAGTGGCCTCAGGCGGCTTTGGGACAGACTCACACTCAGGCTTTATTGAGTCTGGCAGGTCTGAACTTTGTGCCCTTCACATGAGCTCGCTGAGGTGATGGGGTGAAAGGTAGAAAAGAGCTGGAAACGGTGGATTTGGTCCTTAAAGGGGGTTTTGCAACCAGTGTCACAAAGCATCAGCAAAAATATAGATCCATTTCAAACTTTTTATACGAACTGTATTTAGTATTCTCACACATTCACCTTTTGCATACTTTATGGGCTGTGGATGTATTGTGAAATGCATAAAATTGCAGTTTTTGCCTAATTTACACTCAATAATACATAAAAACAAAGCAAAACCACGTTTTTAGAACACTACATTTACAAAACAACAAGTACTTACATTTGTCATGTATATCAGCATTAAGTCTGGACTGCTTCTGGTATATTCAAGTGCAGTCAGAGAGGTCTTTGTCGTGCTGATAGGTGAACCATCACCCAGGTTGTGTGTGCAGGCAAGAGTCCCTGTGATTCCAAACGTCTTCCTTTTCAGAAGAAGGCCACTGCACCTCAGGGAAAGGCAAAGTTTTAAAAATGGTTTAATATCCTGGCCTAGATCTTATCATGTACAATCATGCCTATAGAGTTTCTTGGACTTTATGGCTTGGTTTCTGTATGAAGTGGGGTTTTTTTCTACAAGCTAATAGCGTATTCCACTGTCAGGAGTACATAGAATATATATTTTTAAAAATTATCATGTATATAATGGAAGCTTTGATTACTATAGGGGTTACTTCACCCCAAAATATTGCATTTGTAATATGAAACAGTTGTAGAATGTAAACAGCTTTTATTGTGCAAACTGCAATATATTTAAAACAGATTTTAATAAAAGAGATATGCCGTTTTTGGCTAAAGTATATTCACCCCGGTAAAACATAATTAAAATCCAATATTTTAATCTGAACCCTTCTCGTTCGACTGGATTTTTACTGAGTTAGTAATGTCACTCCACTGCTTGCTTTTAGAGTTTTTTCCAGTGCCTTCAAGTGATATCCGGGGCCTTGGCTTCACCGTTTTACTGGCACTACTGGTTGATGGCATTGAATCTGACAACTGTAAACTCATACACTCTTTGTATTCCAACACACATTTTCTGCTGATATGCTGGACTAAGTTGCTAGAGTCACCAAAAGTGGCTCGATAAGCTTTGCAATATATAGCTTTTTGGTCTATGTGAGATTAAAAAAAAGCCAAACAAACTCCAAAATCCAAACTGCAGACACAGCTCCTATCTTGGGTACACATTGTATTTTTGTATCGACGGTCTAAATGTATTCATCCTCCATCTCTGCTTTCCGTTCTTTAATCTGACGGAGTCTCTCTCAGCTGGTAACAGGTGTATGCTATGCTACCTGGCTGGCTAGTGAGCTGCACGTTCCACTCAGTGCTCAGTAAAGCTTCTAGGAGTGAACAATATTGAAGTGTTCCAGCTGTTGTTCCAGATGCGCTACGTTATGGCAGTATATGAAAAAATTATATTGTACGGGAAATTTAAAATGGTAACACAGAGGGAAAATCTCCTCACATGTTTTTTGTTGGGGGATTGTGATGGCCATGACCCAGTTGTCAGAGACGGCCAGATCTTTAGCCATAGTCAAAATCTCCTGGTACTTTGTGAAGTTCACTATGTTATGGACATTTCCATGAAAAACAGCTTCAATATCAAAATTCACCCACCATAGTTAACAGTGGGGATTAGGTTATTTTCTGAATAGCTACAGTCACTGTTGAGGTAAGTGCGGTCCCTCACAGCTCCAGAGATCCCTATTTCGATCCGAACCTTAGATTCTGCCAGTGTGGGGTCTGCATGTCCTCCCAGTGTCAGCACGGGTTTACTCTGGGTACTTCGCTTTCCTCCCACATCCCAAAGACATCCGTCAGGTAAACTGGTAGCTCAGAATTGTCCCAATGTCAGTGTGACTGGTGTTGATGTTACCTTGTTCCCATTCTTTTATGCCAAACAAAGCTTTAGTGCTTGTTGCCAAAAACACTTTGCAACTCATCCAACCCAGTTCCAACAAGTGTGTAGTTTTAGTACTGTAATCCAGGAATTATGTTTGTGGTTCCAGGAAAGTACATTTAAAATGACTACAAAATGCTACCATCTTCTGTATACATAATCCTTTGATTCTCTCTAATCAGCTTCCTCACTGTGCAAACTTTTTTTTGTTTATTTTAAATTATAGAATCTTCTTTGTGTCGATTACTGACTAAGAAAATGTGGTCTGTGTGTTCACCTCACATTTATACCCCAGTGAAGCAGGAAGTTGATTATGTCATTAATTATACCCTTATTCAGACTGACATACAACTGATACAGTCTTACAGTCCAAGCAACAGTGCTAGCCTGGCATAGGTGGGATTCGAATCTTGGACCCTCTGTTCCAGAGTCTAGTACCTTAACCATTATGCCATCACATCCCTCTTAACACTCAGGTGACCATAAATGTGTTTCATTATATGGTGCAAACCTGTAATCTGAAATTACGATATTTAAACCCATAACACCTATAAAAGCTATTACTACTACTACTACTACTACTAATAGTAATAATAATAATAATAAATAAAAAATGTCGACATTAGCTCCACATAAGCTGAAACGTTCTTCTAAGTAGTAAGTAGTCCTCTTTTCATGAAAACATTTAGTTGTCATGGTAAGACACAGGCAGGCATAGGTTATGTTGTAGTCAGCAGGAGAAAGATAGCTAGATGGGATTGTGGTGGCCTACTGTTTAAGGTACTGGACTATGAACCAGAAGGTCCAGGGTTCAAATCCACCTCTGCCACAGTCAGATCCATGAACAAGGCCCTTAACCCCCACAATTGTACTACTGTATTAATTGTAAGTTGCTCTGGGTACGGGTGTCTGCTGAAAGACATAAATGTAGCTGGCTAGTTACCAACATGGCCATTTTCCTGTGGATTATGATTAGTGGAGTATATAGAGAATTGTCATATTTGATCACAGAATACAGTTGCTTCATATACTGACTGGATGATATTGTTTTTATGCTGTGTTTTTTGCGATTGTAAGGATATCAACTGTTATTAAATGAGCAACTCATCGACAGAAAGTATCGAAATAGTTTGTAGCACCCAAATGCACATAGAGGCACAGAGCAGGATGCTAGTGTTTTTACAAACATTTCCACATTGCTAATACAATAGCTGTTGTCAGCTGTGCCATTTCAATAAGAAGCTTATTTCACTGTGAAGTAAACTGAGTAAAAACCAGCATGTGTTGTGTATGGAGATTCTAGTCTAATCTACTTTATGTTTGTAGGTGGTGTTACTGGTTTAGCAGTAAAAGCTTGCTTTTTGTGCTGATAAACTACAATGTTTGTATGCTGGTTGCCCAGACTGCCATCATTCTAGCATCGCATGCTAATGAGCAATATGGCAGTGTTCAAAATGCAAAGTAAGTGAACTGCGTGAATGTTTGATTGTACATTGTACATTTAAATATTTAGCTGCAGTGCTAAGCTACAATTACTTTAGCAGCTATGTTTTACTGTAAAACATATTTTAAATTGAAATGAGTGTAGTTTGTGTTAATTGAACCGTAGTGCTTACTAATAAAGCTTACATTGGATTCTAGCTAAGGTTTAGCCTTTGGTATAGCCTAGGAGTTTTTACACATGCCTTAAGGTACCTATTACCAATACAGGATTCCCTGCTTTAAAAGAGAATATTTTTGGCAATGTTTTGGATCCTGGTATGCTGATCAATTAGCCCAAAAGATCATATGGGATCAATGTTAGTTTAGGCTGCTGGTCTGGTGTTTGGTTGACCAGTATACAGGTTTCCGAACCAATATGCTAGAATGAGCTTATTTTACAGCTGTATTATTAATTTATTTTTGTTTGGTTTAAGATCGCTCTTTATGGAAATATTACAGGTATCCTAAGTGTTAGCTCTTATATTCTGAAAAGCTCATACTGAATACTTGAAAAGCTGCATTGGAGGGAATTGTGTGTTTGGACTATTTAACAAAATGTAATCATTCGTAAACATCCTGAATTAACTTTTTAAAAGTTGAATATCCTGGTCTTAGATTTTGATTTAGTAATTTAAACATTTAAGATTAAGCTTTGCAATGCCTTAAATACATAGAAATATGGCACCATTTATGGCATTTAGCAGCCCTCCTTATCCAGAGCGTTACAATCCACCACATTCTTGGCCACCACATTCACATGGAATTATAATGAACCTAATGGATTCTTAATGAAAAAATAACAAAAATTATTTACTTCACTATAGAAAGATTGTGTTTATATACTTTTGTAAGCAAATGCAACCAGACGACAATACACAGTAGTAAATATGAGTCCTTTATTGACCGGGGTGACCGATGGCTGATATATAATGCCGATATAATTTTTATTGTTAATAAAACTAATAATAAATGATACAAAATTGAACTGAACCGAACACTTATTTTCATTTGGAAGTTTCAAATTGCAGTTTACAAAAAAAATATTAATTATAATTGATTCAAAGTTATGTTGACCGCAGCTACAATATTTATTACCACATAAGAGCATCTTGTTTCTGGGGAAAAAAAGGGTAGATACAAAAAATAAACAGTGTTACAGTAGTTAGAGTAGCTATATCTTTTTGTTTTTAATCCCAGCTCCAAATTAAGAGCAGCAAGTTGAAATGCTGGAAACAAAGTTTCTCGCCATTGTCTCCACTATGTTTTAATATCAAACTTAAGAGCCCAGATATCAGGCAATGCAGATGATCTTAAAATGGCAATAATCACCCTATCACTAATACAAAATCCCATTCTATTTGATGGACCCAATATAAATCTAGGGCCATTGCTATCTGATGAATGTCCAGTGAAAGAAATCAATTTGTTTTCTGGTACAAATACCCAGTTGTGTTAGTTTATACTGAGGAAAAAAGTCCTAAGATTGTATATATTAATCTAATCTAATCCTAATTAGACTGCATGTCAGCAATTTTTTGAGTGATTGGTTATGTAACAATAAGTTTGAAGACATCACATTTATTTCAATTATATTAATAGCAGCATTGGAAACAAACAGGCGCATGAACTCTGCAATAGTGATTAGCTTGCTAACAACATTGAATGTTAACACTGTGGCATACATTTATATGTTCTGTCCGTTGATATGAATGACTACCACGAATGAAAAGTATGATTTTCTGGGTTCTTATTACCACATCCTAAATCCTGTCTAACTGTAATTCGAACTCGTTTCAAAGGAGCAGCTCCATCCTTACTCTGGTTTTAGACAAACAGCTTAAACCGAAGAGAATTAGCAACTAAGAACTGTGACAAACCCTAATGCAGTTAGGCATTATCCACTCGAAAAAACGAACAAAGCTTAAAGAAATACTGTTTGTCAACTTAATCTCTATTCACCATCTGTAGAATGTGAACCATTAGAGAGATGACTTTTAACACAACTCCCTGAATTGCACTGAAACTCCACTATAATGGAAGTCTTAAAGCACACACTTTTTGTTTGTAAAACAAAACAGATTATTTACGTGTTGTTTTTTGCTTTCCATATCACACCAATTTATTGCACCAACATTCAAGGCATTTGCATTGTATTTTGAGATTTTGAAGCTTTCAGAGAAGCCTAATGTTGCACTGGTCAGGATTTCCAGGAACTTTTGTTTTCCTTCATGATGTCTAATAAGCTTTCCATTTCCACCCCATCACACTAAAGGGATAGCAATTATGTTAGCTCATTTAGAAACCAATATCCAATCTTCTTCTTACTATCAAAATGGGAACTGTTGCAAGGTGAACCGTGTGTGAAACTTTATAGGTATTAAGGTGAGAAAGTCATGAGAGGAAGCTGTTTTGTATGTGTAATCCAACTTTTCAAGTAGAGAAAAAAAAATTCAGGTACTCATGCATTCCCTAAGGTTTTGCACTATCCATACATTGAAAAAAAAAAAACTATAGTGACTTCATTTTGCAATTGATTTCACTGCCTGACCACAAATCTCTCCTTGCTAATTACTACCACATAAAAAAGGAATGATTTGGCTAATTTAGTGCTTAATTTACAAACACAAATGAAAAAATCAGAAGTGTTCTATAAAAATACATTTAGAATAACCGCTCATACCAAGGCGAGAAAAAATAGTCGTTCTGATCTGATAAAACTAATCATACATTGCTTTCTAAAATATATTAAATCAAAATTATCCATATTTCCAAATTCAAAGATAATCAATAAAATGGGTCCCTTAATTTTTCTATAAAAAGTAAGTACGTAAACACTTGCCTAGCTGGTGGCATTGACAGGCAGAAACAACCCTAGACTAAGTGCCAATCCATCGTAACATACACACACTCTAAGTACACTTTAGAAACACCAATTAACCTAAAACATATCTTTGCATTGTGGGAGGAAACCAGAGTTAACTTACTTGGACACAGTCTGAGATTGGGATCAAACACTGGAGCTATAAGGAGACCAGGCTAACCGCTGAGCCACGTGCCTCCCTGTATAAGTGTATTAGATATTAAAATCTGGTTTTAATTAGCTTGGAAAGCATAACATGTGTGAGATGAGGACCTATCCTGAAGCACCAATCATGAATTGGTAGTGTAGCTGTATTAAATATAACCACTTTGGAAACGCTATGGAGAATGCACATTGACGTTTATATAATTACAGACAGTAAGAACCCAGGATATTTAATGTTTTGTCTGATCAGTGTCATTTATTTGTTATTAAACATCCATTCCTGAACTGCAGTCCTAACAACACAGGCCTAAGAAAAAGTTGGGATGGGAGACTTTTATGGCCAGTAATAAGGGAAAAAAATTACATTTCTGATGTGATTTCAAACAGATGATGACAACAAGTGATTATAATCATGATTAGCTAATGACCTTTGACCTTTACCAAGAGCACTGACACAGCATCATACCATGACAGAGCCTGGAATTTTGGACTTGAAGCTGATAATAGTCTGGATGGTCTGGAGCCTGCATTTCTTCCTAAACAGATCTGGAATACTGATTCATTTGACCATAATACATATTTCCACTCTTTGGCAGTCCATCGTAGGTCAATCCGAGCCCACATAAGTTTGTTATGAAATGCTAACATAAAGCTTTTTTTGCCCAGACAAGTTTTAAGTGACATTTGTGAATGTAGCTTTATATTGTAGTGTCCATGCCCCTTGCTCATGTATTTCTATTAACTATTAATTAATGACGGTTCTTGATGCAATGCTGACTTATAAAGTGCTGATTTTCAATTTAAGCTTGTACCCTTGCCCTTCATGCACTGAAATTCCTCCCGATTCCTTGAATAGTTTAATAATTCAGTATAATGCACTCTAAAGGAGAATTATGCAAATCCTTTCTGTCTTTGATGAACATTGTTTTTAAACATTCATGTAGTTTTATTACACATTTGTTGACAAACTTTTAGATTATCTGCTTATCATTGCTACTCAGAGACTTGGCCTTTAGTGGATACTGATTTTGTACCAAATCATGATTCTAATCACCTGTTGACATTACATCATTATTCATTTTTTTATCACTAGCCCTAAGTCCCAACAAATTTTTATTTTGTAATTCATAATTGTTTATTAACAAATGAAATCATGAAATGATGTTGAACATGAAATATATTGGGTTTGTACTGTTTATGATGAAATAAAAGTCAAAGGAAATGTAAGGAACTTTTTTTCTTTTTTTCTATACCATCCCAACTTCTTCTGATTTGGGTATGAACTGTAATATTCAGTTTCATGTTATTAAATTATCGTTACAGAGTTAATATGTGCATTTGTGACTATAAGTTTACATACCCTGGCAGAATTTGTCATTTTTAGCCGTTTGAATTGAATATAAATGATAATACAAAATATGTCCTGTTATTCATGGTTATTCGTTAAATAAAGCCATTTCTTATTGAACAGTTGTGCTTGCCTTTTTGAAATCACAATGACAACAACAGAAACTGCCCTAATGACCCTGATCTAAAGTTTACATACCCTAGTGCTTAATATCGTGTATTGCCTCCCTTAACATCAATCACAGCTTTTGTGGTAGTTGTGGATGAGGCCCTTAATTTTCTGAGATGTTAAAGCTGCCCATTCTTTTTGGCAAAAAATACCTTCAATTCCTGTAAATTCTTGGGCCATCTTGCATGAACCGCACGTTTGAGATCACCCCAAAGTGGCTCAATGATATTGAGGTCAGGAGACTGAGATAGCCACTCCAGAGCCTTCACTTTTTTCTGCTGTAGCCAATGACAGGTTGACTTGGCATTGTGTTTTGGATCATTGTCATGCTTGAACATCCAAGTGCGTCCCATGTGCAGCTTCCAGGCTGATGAGTGCAAATTTTCCTCCAGTAATTTCTGATAAAATATTGCTATCAGTTTTGACCCAGTTCCCTGTTCCTGTGTAGTTTACACTTCCCCAAAACCCCAACCCACCTATGTGTTTCACAGTAGGAATGGTGTACTTTTCATCATAGGCCTTGTTGACTCCTCTCCAAATGTAGTGTTTATAGTTATGGCCAAAAACATTTGGTCGCATGACTCCAAATAATTTCGTTCCAGAAGTGTTGAGGTTTGTCTCTGTACTGTCTGGCATATTGTGCATTTGTAATTATTTTGATCTTCTTTTTATCTTTTTATATCCTTTTCCTGTTTTATACTTCTATTGCTTTCCCCATGGCTCGTAATCCAACACCGTCAGTGGCAACACTGGATGGAACATCCAGGGGTCTGTCAAGAGCCCATAAACTCACTGACTTTTTATACACACACACTAATTACAAGCAAACAGATCGCAGGTGAGAAAGGTTACTTTTAGTAGCCATTTAAACCTGAGTGTGGCAATTTGTGTGTATGTTATAATGCCAAAACCTTCAGGGTATGTACACTTTTGATCAGGGTGATTTGGGTAGTTTCTGTTGTCATTATGATTTTAAAAGGGCAAACAGAATTTTTTGCTAATAAATGGCTTCACCAAAACCACTAGCCATTAATAAAAGAACTGGTTTTAGTATTATCATTTATATTTTCTTAAAAACGTCCAAATAATTACTAATTCTGCCAGGGTATGTAAATTCATGAGCACAGCTGTATATATACAGGTATTATACGCAGTTATTATATAAGTGAGATAATGTCTGTCAAAATCTCACAGTGTCTTAAAATAGAATATTTCTCTCTTATTTAGTTAATCTTTGTCATATACTTCCCTTTTTTTATTCCACTTTGTGACATTCATCTTGCATCTTGCATTTATGAAGTAAGTCCTAGTTGCATTGTGTTTTTAATTGAAAGGCACTTGTCTCAACTTAGAGATGTTCAGTTCCTCTGTGTTGCCCACTTAAGCATGTGTTACACCCATTTAAATGGAGTTCAGGCCAGCTAAACTGACAGCAATGACAGACCCATCAACTCACACCCGCTACCCCTCTGCCCTCTGAGCAGCAAATTCCTTCCTCCGGCTCGTAACACCTGCTCCTGGCAACCAGCTGAAGTGGGGGGGGTCAACATGAGAAAGCTGTTTGGGGTCTGGATGTCATATAGTTAGCACTCGTGTCTGGGTGGGCCTTCCAGAGCCAGCTGTTAGTCCCTACACCAAACTAGGAGTGAAGTTCCTTGATTGAGACTGTACATTTTTGATCTGCTTAAACCCTGTTTTGAAAACTTTAGCACATTCACCAAGCAACTGCTGTTGTAAATCATGCTAGGCTGGACTATCTGGGGTAGTATACTGCCTTTAAGTTTCAGTAATCAATTAGTTAAGAGTTTGTTGATTTGTGTTTGAAGAGGAAACACGGGCATATTACAAAATATAGATGCATAACTTCTATATATACTGCTCACAAAAATAATAATAAAATATTCCCTCATTATTGTGAGTTATTGCAAATTAAGTTCTACTGTACTAAGCAATTTCCTTAGTCACCTAGCCTGAACAGAACAATCAGCCTCCCAGAACATGCTTTTCACTCACCCCTCTAAATAGCTGCTTATCAGCCATGATCGTTTACCTGCCGGGGAAAGCCAGAGCACCCACCACCTATAACCAGTCAGCTCTGGCAACAGAGAGCGCAGTCACGAATACCAGCATGCATGGAGAGCAGCCTGGCACTGAACCAAGCAACTCCCAACCCTCAACCTCATCTTGCACCCTTATCACCTGCATCACATCCTCCATTGAGCTCCCCTCCTTATGATACTGGCTCCTCCAGAGAGGCCCTGTTCTTTTCCTTTCTAGGAGGTAGGGAGAGAACTGCAGTATCTCATTTTCATTTGCAGTGATTCAGCCACCATCTCAGACAGTAGAAGAGAGATCAGGGGATTTTTGGGTCTGAAGGAATGTTGGCATGGTAAGGGTCAATTTTGGAGCTGTTGTGTAGGCTGAATCAGGTTCATGTTAGGACAAGTAGGTAAGTGGAAATGTAATGCGGCTTAAGATTTAACAGGTGTTTGTACTCATTTTTTCTTGATTACCCAATTTCTTTCAGATTAACCACTGCCAGTTCTTCAGACAGTTTCTTTGCGCACCTGCCTACTAAGTCCACCTTTGCCTTTTTAAGGCCAACCCCTGATCAATATTCCAAGTGAACTTCTGCAAGCATAAAAGTGTAAGGATGCTAAAGCAAGACCTTAGATCCAGAACAGGTATTGGAGGCTAGCACAAAACAGCAGAGTAAATTTGATTTCCCACACAGAAGATATTCATCTCAAGCGCATTCAGGTGGCTTGGCATGGCAGCTTGGAAAAGACTGACAAATCATTGGTACCAACCATAGTTTTATCTCTTTGTTTCCAGTGTGTCCAAGCTCCAAGTCTCCAGCGTCTCTGACTCAGTCGCATTTAATCTCCAGACGGTGATGACACCATCAGCTCTGATAGGACCCATGGACAAGATAGAGCAGCCCATTTCTCCTCTCGATTTAGCATGAGGCCGCAGAGGCTTAAGGCAGGTATAGACAGGCACGACGCGAGGCGCTTAATGGCTAGGCTCACTCTCTGAATGAAAGAAGGAGGCTGAGAGGACATTCCACTTCCATTTATCTCACTCCTACTATTAAATTTATCTTTGTTCATCACCCACTGAGTCTTTTTTTCACCTCCATGTATGATTTTGAATCTGACTTTCCACATACAATTCATGGCATGTAAAAAAAATTTAAAAATGTACATTTTATCCAAATAAACATAATATATCATTTGCTGTTTAATTATTTGCATGTTCAGCCCTGTTTTCACCTGCCAATAAAAAAACTGGCTTGTGCACTGCTTGTTTCTAATTTCATTCACCCGTAAAGTGCAACTACAACAACTACCAACAGCCACTTGGAGCAGGGCTGCTTCCTGTGAGGCACAAATGAGCGGCTACATGATAATATTTACTGCATTTAACTTGGTAGCTATCACAGAAAACCCATGTCTCTCAGCGTAAACATCCCCCAGGGTGCTGGTAATGTTATCTGGTAATGCAGACCGGGAAGACTGAGGCGAGTGGGGGGAGAAACACTCATAGTGACAGATTCGCACCTGGAAAGTCATGGACCTTTAATTATTGTGTTGAAAACTGTGTTCCTTCAATATGGTGTATATATATGAATATATTTTATAAAACACTTGTTACCAAAGACTTATTACGATAATAAAGCTGCAAATATTTAGTTACTCATTTTGTTAAAATGTTAAATATTCTATTTACACGCCAAAATAAGTACAGTAGGGGGACATCAAAGGGAAATTTTAACTACTATAGACAACAAATAAATTAATCAAGTCTAATGTATTGTAACTGTAGTTCTTGGGGAAATAATATGTTGACTACTTTAAGACAGATGGACATACTTTGGCATGAGAACTTACTGAGTACTTACATGTACATTTTACTTTGATGCACAGTTAACAGTCTGTCTGGAACAGCAATTTTTTTTTGTTTTTTTTTTTTCTTACATTTTAAAACACTGTCTCCACTTACTGGCCACTTTATCAGTGTCAGTTTCTGAACACTACAGGTTGTTTGCTAGATATGTTTATAGACAATCATTTCACAATCTTAGCCATGCTGCTGCTCCAGATCAATTTTAAAAGCAGTACACACTAACAAATCTCTGTGTCAATTCTACGCTGTAAATAATTCAGAAGCCAAAGCTGGTCGGCTGTGGTCTTAACTAGATACTATGCTATTCCACTTTCAGTTATGGATGGGTAAATAGGACCTGGTAGATTGAGCATAGCAGTAGATGGACGATCATAAAAAAATATATAAATGTGTAGGTAGTAATGTATAGGTAGGTAATGAATGTATATACACTACATATGGGGTAGGGAAAAGCCTGCTAAAACCTGTGCAGCCATTATGTGCCAAAAGTGTGACAAGCTATTAAAGGTAAGGCCAATGTGCTGTGTGTTTTTTTGCTTGGATTCACGCTGGGTCAATTATACCCCTTGTTTCAAGTTAGCATCAAGTAGATAATAGTAATAGTTAAAGTATAAAAGCAGTTATAGTATTTTTATAGTCACAAGAGTATGTAATGAAGCCCCACGTGAGCTAAACACTCCCAGTCTACTCCCAACCTCCTTGTTAGATACAGAGAAACTTTAGTGGAATCTTCCTGATGCTCCGTGGCTTGACTTATCCTTGGGCATGCTGCTTAGTCACTTCACAGAAATTTGGGCTTTTTTTCTAAGAGCTGGCAAAGCGCATGATATCCGTTTTTCACTATTATTATGTCGACACAAGTGGTCAAGCTACAATATTTTTATACCATCTAGGCAGAAATGACGAGTATAATGCCTGACGTATATAAGCTTATATTGTATAAAGTAAATATTTAAGATGATTAAACCAAGTACTGTAATTTGTGTTGATGGTCATGTAAAAATGTAATTTGTTAAAAAAAAGACATGCAAATAAACAGAAGGCAGTGTGTGGTGGCATTTCTTTCACTTTTGCGGCATTGGCATTAGCACTAGAGCAAACATTTGTACGGTTCATGAACAGTGCAGCTCTTCAGGTGCTCAAACTTGTCTCATGCAGCGCCCGCAGAAAATCAACGTACACTATGAATCTTTACCTTTTGTCACAATACACCCTGGAACTAAAATAAACTAAACCTATTTACACAGTATATCCCTCAACATCCGATTGTTACAATTTATTACAATTTCATTAAAGTATTAATCAGTGTCATTGTAAACTTACTTGAGTAAAAACCAACAACTTATCAGATCACATAACAGGCTTATTGACCCCCAGTTGACATAAACTTTATCGTCTGGAATTACTTCAGAAATAAATAAAGCTCTGGGATAAAGCCATGGGAATGCACAAATGAGGAGAAACAGACAAAAGATCTCACCAGCTAGCATTTACTATCCCTCAGAACACTGTTCACCCATTAAGTTGTGATAAGTGTACAGCAATACTTTGTCTAAAGTGGGCCATGCCTCCAAACTGGATGGCCAGGAGAATATTAGTTAAGGAATCTACCAGCAGGTCAATGGGGAAATGAAAACTCTTTGAAGGTTGGTATGGCTGAGACTGGTCAATCTGTGCATGGGACAACAATCTTACAAGCTCTACACAAATCTGAAAGCCTGAACTCATGGAGACATATCCAATCAGTCTGATGCCTGTAATTTGGTTTTTTTTTATTCCAGTTCCATAAAGCACTAAATTATTTTCTGTTGTTCTGTTGTTTTTGTCTTATTACTTGAATGATGCAAGGTAAAATGTGTGGATACATTTTAACAAGAATTATTTGCAGCCTGTTAGATAAAAAAATATTAATTATAAGGCTATGAATATTTATAGCTATTGTAGGCATACATGTATCTTTGAAACACATTACAAAACCATGATTTTTAACTAGGGGTGAGTGATGTGGTAAAATAATTATATCCCAATAAAAGGACATTTTCACCACAAACAATATTTATCGTGATACATGTGATCACAAATAAAATGCACCAGTACTGACTTTAAGATTCTTAAAAACTACTATTAAAGTATTATCTTATACTAAGTAAACTGATTTATATTCACAATGTGCTGCCTTTATTAAACAGGACCAATTCCACTGTTGATAATGAACCATGCACTTGGTCAATGTTCTTTAAGCCCTGATGATATCTTCATCACTATAACAAAATGTATCACAACACTATAAAATCATCATATTGCCCACCCCTACTCTTAACCATAAAGTTAAATGATATTTAAAGTGTTTAACTTATTTCACACAATTTCTAATGTTGTTTATTGTTCAGTATAGTTTGTGCATGCTAGTGACAATGTCATATATGCATTTAAATCTTCTCCTCTGTATACATGGAATTTTATTAAGATTACTAGAATTTATTCGTCGACACGGTAATACAGTGACTTGAATTCCTGACTCGATCCCGACCTTGGACTGGAATGGGTTTTGTAAGTCCTCCCTGTGTCTGCATGGGTTTCTGCAGGTGGTCTGGTGTCATTGAATAGTTCAAAGATAAGCATTAGGGTAAATGATGATCCTAAAATGGCCTGACCTGATTATGATAGACTATTTGCAAGTAAGCTTGTGTATCTATGTAGCCTCATGTCTGTTGTCTGTCATATATGGACAATGATGCTGAAAATGACATTACAGAAATAATTTTAAAAAATACTTTTCTTTAG
>JAVSBV010000067.1:2364984-2394275 GCA_033117975.1 Parotocinclus spilosoma | reverse complement strand
TCCCGCTGGTTTTGCTTTTGTCAACACAACTTTTCGGATTTCCTGACCTTTGATAAAAGCATAAATTCTCCCAGGGATCTAAAAAATCCTCCCATTATTAGCTGATTCGCTTTGAATCCCCTCTAAGTGGTGACTTGTGGCTTCTTTTTCTTCTTCGCTCTCACGTTTTTTGGTCCGATTAAGTGGAATTTTGGTCAAAATAAGTGAATAACATTATATGTATATAATAGGATTTGTCTCGATACTTTAGGATTTGGTCCGAATAAGCGGCTGGTCCCATGAACCGGATTAGACTGTACATAATATCTTTCCATTCAAAATTTAATAGCATTAATAGAGGTTTTCTCATATTTCTTGGTGTCTCTCCAGAATATCCAAAAAATCAGATGTTCTTCCTTCACAAATGCAGGAATGACGGTCCTAAATTGCAGTACAATGACCAGTATTTGTAAAAAATAAATAAATAAAACAGGTTGTTCTACTCCTAGAATTGTCCGTGCAGGCAACACATCTAGTGAGGTGACCACACTAAGCCACCGTGCCACGTAGCTACATGATATAATTTGGGAAATACAATAAACACTACCCTAAAGCATACTGACAAAACTAAACTGCAGTATTTAGGATCTGACGTGTGTAGGTCATATTCAGTTACCACTTTATCCTCGTCAGGGACCCTGTGGGGCCAGAATCTCTTGAAACACTGTGCATAAGGTGGGCCATATTGGACAGTATCAGCCATTTACTCGCTCATTCACGCCAAAGCAAAATTTAGATTAGTATGATGTTGGTAGGTGAGAGATACCTTGAGGTGAGCGTGCCAAACTTCACACTGACACAAACTAGTGTTAATGATCACACCCTAATCTGTGTGGGACCAAAACCAGAAGAACCAACCATGTATTTACAAAAAAAAAAAAGGTTGTGGATGACATCAACATCCATTTCTGGTTTGCTACGTAGCTCCAAAACATTTTTTATATCAGTTTTGTCAGATCCAAACATGGTTTGGTTGTAGTAAACATTCTTGCACCTTTGATCTAGCAGAGCTTACTGATAAATCACATTAACTGAGTTGCTAGTGTTTGGCTAGATAGGCCATACTGTATTTCAAGACAAACATCTTTGTTGATGTGTTCTCAAGTGACTCTGAGATGCCCAAAATAGAAACATTATTTATTTTTCAGTTTTTTTACAAGATGAGGAAGTGTTTTTTTGTCACTGTTATGAGTGGCACCATTCAATAGGAGCGGTACCATTCTGAGGGAGCTGAAAAAAATGACAATTGGAATTCTAAACAAAGGGTGGTGTGTTATGTCTAGAGCATGTGCTATCGCTTGGACCATGGTGGCATTTAACATTGGAAAGCAGACCTACTGGATTGCGCTGCATAGCTTATAATGAATACTGCTTGCAAAACTATGCCCCTTCCAGCTGCCTGATGGACTACATTTACATTTCCAGCATTTAGCAGACGCCCTTATCCAGAGCGACTTACAATTTATACAGTCTTGCAATCCAAGCTATTGAGGTGGGATTTGGTCCAGAGTCCAGTGACTTAACCACTAGACCACCACAGTCCCACTAGACTAGACCATTAGAAGTAAAGATACTAGTCATGCACCTAACGGCATTAACTAGAGGTATCCTGATCCCACTGTCACATTAAAACTAAATAGAATATGTGCCATTACCTGATACGAATCCAGTGCTGGTATTTACAGTATTCCTTCTTCAGAGCAATTTGCAGCTGATACAATCTTACAATGTAGTTCAAACAACAAAACTTTTAGCCAACAGTGCAGGACCTTAACAAGCACATCACCACCACAGTCCATCTTCATTGCTGTGATAGTGCTCCAGTTGAATATAATTTCAATTAAAATCCACATTGACCTGAGCAGTTCAACATTAAGGGCTTAACTGTGTCAGCAACAATTGGAACCGACAACATTTTGAACCGAAATCTACAGGCTTAACCTGTAAGCCACCACAAACAATTACAACCAGGGACAATTCTAGGAGGAGTTTTAGGGGTTCTGAGCAGTCAATAAAACCCCTGCTGTTTTGTTAAAATATTGTATACAAACCATATGCTTATGCTTAATGATTTAATCATTTTTCTCAGGTTATCACAGAAAAGAACATCCGTTTTACACTTATTTTAGAGGTGATGAGACTCAATTAAGGGCTGCTTGAATAACTTTAAAAAGGGGCTAGACATGCCTATGATTACAACAGAAAAGTATCACTGTATTGTTCAGAATCTATTCCAAAATATTATGTAACAACCCCTGGCAAAACATTATTGAATCACCACTCTTGGAGAAGGATATTTTAATTGTTTAATTTTGTAGAGCAAAGTTAATCATAGAAACATGCCACAAAATGTAGATGCCCACTGTAGATTCTCTTATAGTTCGATCACAGACATTGACTCCCGTTTTCCGTTAAAAAAATCATAAAAATAAATAAAGCTTTGTGTCATGTCCCCGTGATTAATATTTTTCTGTCAAATTATACAATTAAAAGATCTTCATCCAAGAGTGGCGATTCCATATTTTTGCCAGGGGTTGTAATTTAGGCCAATTTGTGCTAATACACCAGCATTTAATATATGATTTGAAAATTCCTAAATTTAGCATTATGTTTCTCCATTATTCTGAGCCATTCCACATAATGGGTGCCATTTCCATGCCCAGGACATTATGATAATATTTATGGTATATTATTAGAATATGACAATACGAATAATTATATATAGCTCATAAATAAGTCCTCATCAGTGAAGCATTAGCAAATTTACGGTATATAATGAAAACACTGAAAATAGTATTTGTTAGCTGTCCCTGGTCTCTAACATTACAGATTAACATTCCTGATTATTTGATGATAAGGTACCTATGACTGAGCAGGTCTAGGTTCCTAACATCCGACTAAATATTTTTTCATAGGTCTTCTAAAGAGGACTACATGTGATGTACCCTTTGAGCTACTGCTCCATTAACCAGGATTTCTACCTTAATACCCCAGTTTGAAGCTGCTTCTCTGAATGTAGAATGTGTGTGCAGCAATGAAAAAGGCTTTGTTCCACATGTAAGGTAACATCCATGTGGGTCTCTTTACCCGAGTGCTGGCTGATGAATAAATGGCGTTAACCTGAACTGTTGAACTCGATGCATTCAATGCAAGGAAGCGGTGCTGTCAATGCTTACTGCATGTTCAGTTTCTAGATCATGCACAGTTCACCTGTCCGCCTAACTGGCACTCAAAAGCATGTGATGTTGACTAGTGTAGAAACAAGCCCCTTTACCTTAATCTCATTTTATCAGCTAGGTGAGACAAAACACAGAGCCGTTCACTTGGCGGACCGTGTTCCTGCTTTTGTCTGCCACATGTCATGCTTGATTGCCATATGAGAAAGACGTAGCAGCATGTGTGAAAATGACTAATCGCCCACAGTGTTGCAAAATGTGGAACAGTTAAATGATCCGCACTCATCCTCTTACTCACTACTGTATTTGTACATTGAGCCAGCCAGCTAGCCACACGCAAACATATGACAGGCTCCTCTATTATATTGGAAAATAGGAGCATGGTTGACAGTTGTAACTGAATTCATATAAAGCTCTAGTACAGCGGTTTGTTAGCTGTAATCCACAGGGAGAGGTGCTGGGAATGTGGCCTGCTGAGATCTGTTCTGTTTTTATCAACCCAGAGGCACAGCTGCTCGGCCTGAAGCCGAAACCAGCACTATAGTCCGTACACTGGCAAACTGACCATGAGTCCATCATATAATGTATGATGTATATCAGTCATGGAAGAGAAATTACCTGCTCTGCTGCTGTCCCACAAGGCCAGAAAAAGCCATTTTTTGCCAGATGAGAATGTGACATATAGATTTTATTAAACGTGTAAAAAAAAAAAAAAAAAAAAAAAAAAAAAAAAAAAAAAAAAGCCCCCCCCACCCCCCAAAATTTTTTTAATCTACAGTGAAACAGGAAGGACTCAAAATGGGCCGATGGGCTAATTTAAGTCAGGCAAGTCAGGCTAATAATAGATGTACATAATAGATGTACATGCATATCTGTGGTTGCTTGTTGCTCACTGGCATGTCAGGGTGATAGAATGGCAAAAAGACTCCTTACGCCTCTGTGGGATTTTGCGTAACAGTGTTTACACTCAAGAATTTTGCTTTGTCACAAGAATTGCTTGTAGCACAGCCATAAAAGAAAGCTTCTGTCAGAGGCATTTAGCATCCCTGCGTTTGCCTTTCTAGGGGAACGCTATTATAAAACTGAGAAGAACGATCAAAGAATGACTCTGACTCATACTAAGGGGTTCATAAAATCCTTGTTCCTATGTATTATCTTTTAAGGGGCACTGTCTTTCCCTTGCAAATTTGTGACATGTCTTGTTCAAAAGTGTGGCTTCAAAACACAGCGGGCGGATAATTAGAAGCCCTGGCCATCTTATCCCTTTACTCTATCATGTAGGGATTCAAACCCCCCAATGTTCTGGTGGTGGATTTGAAGCTTACCACTTACCACAAGGCCACATCCAAAACCTAGGCAACATCTTCCAGAAAGCATCACACAGTATGAGTGTTCTCTGCTATGCTCGTGTGCTTCCTCCGATTGATAAGATTAAAGAGAAATACTTGGAAAAGTCAAATAAATAAGTTATCCAGAACCTGAAACCTTCAATTTCCGTTACAGAAACTTTCAAAAATGAAATAAAATCATAGACAGTAAACAACAGGACGCAGCAAATGGGCTTGAAAACAAGATCGAGATAGAACATGACATGATATGATTGGATTCTATTACTTTCTTTCCTAAAATTTAATTGTCTCCCAGATAACAGCCAGACGATGTTTAAACTGGGAAAAAATTGAAGTAGGAAGATAATGAAGAGCTGACACTGAAGAATCACATTATATGGTCAGTATGCTCATGATTTTTAGGGGTGTACAGACGGTAGTAGCACCATCAGATTACTGATTATATATTAGACATTACTATAGCTGTGTATCTGCCTATGAGTGCTTTCATCAGTCTCACTTCAGCTGTCACTCATTAGCAGCGGCACCTCCTTAAGCTCTGTATTTGTTTGTTTTGCTTCACAGGGGGCAAATCCCTGTCGAACCCTTAGACACACACACACGAGGCAGAAGACACTGAAGCAGAGGAAAAAATGGACAGGCAAAAATGAAGAAGAGAGTCAGACAGGGCGACAGCAGGAACCTGATGCTTCTGTGCCTTGTTAACAAGGAAGGTGTTTGTTTTCCTTACCTCTCCTTTCCTTCTTTTCTTTCTTTTCCTCCCCCTCACCAGGAGGCGAGAGTCCAGCGCCGGGGTGTTACTCCAGAGCGCTACACAGACTATCTTAAATAAGTCTCTCCGTTTTTTTGTTTTTTTTTTTGTTTGCGTTTCCTATGATTGAGAACACATTGGCCAGGACCGGTTCTTGCTGGGGTCCCTCTCTCCGGGGTCGCCCCAGCTCCTTCCTCCGCTTAGAACTGCAGCCGGAGACTGACCCCAGGAGAAAGGTCCCGCTGTGCAATGACCCTCCACTGCCCCCAACAGGGGGTGACCTGCATGCCACCAGCCGTCCCCTCGGTCCCTCTGTGAACCCTGAAACCCACACACAGATAATGCAACCAACCTTCATGCACTTGGTTATGGAACCTCTCATATTACCTGACTACCTATATGAATTATGTAGCCTCCATCAGGAACATACGTTAATACTGACAGTATGTGAAATCCACTATTTGTCGGTTTGAACACAAAAACAGTGTTTGTGTGACTGATTCAAGTTAAAATATTTTTAGTGATAAATTATCGTTGTCCGTGTTGAAAACACTATTTCAAAGAACGTCTTTAAGAAAAGACTCAAGATTAAAAAAAGACAAGCATAAAGCCTGTTCTCTGTACTGGCACCCAGGTGGTGGAATGAACTTCTACTTGATGTCCTAATAGTTGAGTCTCTTGCTGTCTACAAAGTCTCGGTTCTTCAGTCAACCCTTACATTAAGTGCACTTTTATTTCGAATAATATATAATAAAATAAATATTTGTAAGTTCCTTTTTGATAGTTTGTGGATTTACCTACAGCAAACACTAACATGATTTCCCTTGGGCAGTTGCTTATTTAGTTGCTAGTATGAAGTAATGTCTGCTTAGAATAATACAAAGCACTTCTTTAAGTCTCTCTGGATAAGAGCTTTGGATAAATGCTCTTAATATAAATGTTTCACACCTTCAATAGCCAAATATTCAAATAAACATACAGATAATTAGATCAAGTTTTAAATGTCATAAAATTTAGAGTCTGATAACTGAAAGTTCCATTCAGTGATATGTGACCAGTGTGAAGAAGAAGAGCATCTTCCAGTCCTCATACCTTTACTTAGACCACATCAGAGGGCCGCCACATACCGGACCTGACCCACCCAGATTGCTAGCTGTCAAGCTATAAAGATAAAGGGTAAAATTGCAGTGACTAATCTCAGAGAAACATAGTGCAGACTACACTATACAGACACTAGACAACTACAAAACACTGGTAGTGCTCTGAACTGGCTTGGTATTTACTACTACTGGACCCAGTTTGTTTTTTTTCTGGTACATTTCAAACACTTGTCATTTTCAGCAGCAGAATATTATTGTGTATTACAGTGGCCTAATTTGCTAGTCCACCACCATGGTTACCAGAATTCCACATGCATATATGATTGGCTGTGTATAAGGGCCAGTGAGACTGGTCAGAGGACTGACTCAGTGACTCCCTTGTAGCACCAAACCTCTGACCCAGTGTGGCATGGATTTCACAAGACTGCTGGAGGCGTCTGTAAAGTGTCTGTACACCTTCCTAATATGGCTCACCAGCATCCTACTCAGCTATTTATTTTCTTCTTTAAAAACTCAGCTAAAAGCCTAAATCTGTGCTCAGGACTTCCTCTCTCCCCCCTCTGTCTTTGAGGTGTGTGTTTTTATTAGTTTTTTCTTTCACTTCTTTATGCAAAGGGACGTAAGGTACTAGAACAGTGCTAAATAAATGCAACTTATTATTATTATTATTATTATTATTATTATTATTATTATTATTATTGGGATCTGGGAAAACTAGAAGCCAAGAGAACTCTTTGACATGTCATGTTCCATCACCAAGAGACGATGTGCCTTCAAGGACCTCCCACTGAGGACTGATTTTAAAATCTAAATCTTTAAATTGTGTTACTTGATACAATTTTACAATATTACTTAATTTTACTATTACTTTAATATACTTTTAAGTATTTACTTAATTAACATCTAGGCCACCCATGGAGGACGGGTCCGTTTTTGAGCCTTGGTCCTTTCTACTGTCACTCTAGGCTTGCTCAACTTGGGATTGGCCTTTTAAGATAATATAAGATTGTAAAGCTGTTTTGAGACAATGTACCATTGTAAAAAGTGCTATATAAATACATTTGACTTGATTTGAAATTTGACTTGACCACAGCTATTGGGGAACACGCTACCATTATGGGATGTATTTGGTCTGTATTCAGGTTGTGTAAAAATAACATCCACGTGAATGCCAGGAGCAGAACATTACCAAGAGCATCACATTTTAAAAATATACTCACTTCATTTGTAATAGATACTATAGATCAGTCACATCCATATATCTATGTGTAGATGTAACAAGCTAAAACATTTTAGTAGCATTTAGCTAGCTATTATAATATAGCAGAGGGTCCTGGTGGATGTGCATAATTACAGTTCCTAGTATTTTTATTGGGAGGTATAGGGTTGTTTCTATGCCACTTGTGTGGGGTGATAAAAAAACAATTTTTAGAGTCATTTTATAGATATTTGAGCCCACATGTTTAGGAGTACTTTAAACCATAAAAACGTGTCCATGTACTTTGTTTTTATGCTTTGTGTGCTCTGTTCATGTAATTCTGCACATGCACATGTTTGGATAAGTACAAATGGCAAGGAAAACCCTTATGGCTCTGCTTCCCTCAGGAAAACTGCACTGAGGTTCAACATAAACAGGACATCAAATCACGAGCAGGCGCATGCGGCCTCTGCTATCACCCGCGGCTCAGCCGTACACGGAGGCCACTTTCAAAAGCCTTTGAAGAGTTGGGTTTTGGTGGCCGTTCCTAACCACACATGCCAAAGCATTCATATTCTTGTCTCTTTTACTAAATCCAACTCTCTGCTGGTTTGACAGATCCTTTTTGCGGTTTTAATTTTAATAATGGTTTCCTGAATGTGAATAGAATAGAGGTTTAGCCTCAGAGACTTTTGAGCCATTGCTGAAAGGAGAGGTGACCGATTTTAAATCTGTATGTATGGGTGGGCTTTATGCCCAGAGGTATATAGGACAGGCAATGCAGGCAAGTTGCCTGAGGCCCAAGTATTTAAGAAATCCCATAAATGCTGAGTTGATGGAAATGTCTAATGTCAAAACATTGTTAAAACCTCCGATGTGCAATGTGAAGCTTATTGTTGTGGAAAAAAATGTCTGACCTAACAGTCTTTATCTAAAATTTAACCAAATATAACAAGTTTTTTTTTCAGAACTGAATAGATTGTCGTTTGGCAGCCTAATAAAAATTTAGATTCTAAAAGTATAGATCAGTATTAGTATTAGTATTAGTATCATAACAGTATTCAATGAAGTAGACTTACTTGTTCCTTGTGAAATGTTATTTATATGAATTACTAAACATTATTTAAACTATTTGCTTTTAAAGATTTTATCCAGCATTTAGTTGGCACAGCAGTCACCACCACTGTGATAATCAAGGTTCGTGGTCCAGTGGTGCCTTGAAGCTATGTTGGGAATCACGATGGTGGAACAAGCTGCCAAGTCCTACCAGGGCAGGGGCGTCCCTCGCTACCTTCAAGAAGCTTCTGAAGGCTGAACTCTTCAAAGAGCACTTACTCTTTGTATACTTATGTCTTTATTGCATAAGTAACTTATCACTTTTAAGTAGTTTTGGATAAAAGCATCAGCCAAATGCAATGAAATGTAATGTAATATAGACACATATGATTATGTTTGAGTGAGTAGAGGCTGGTTGGTAGATCATCCACCAGCTGCACTGATGTCCCATCTCGAGCGTGTCTGCACCCAGTGTTCTCTGGAGATGCTGGAGCCCCTTTAAACCTCATCAGGAAAATCTCAAAACTGTTACTGTTACTGGATTTTCCTGCATCAAACGATAACAGGGTTTTAATTGGACGGTGTTCTTGGGACTATTGCCTATTTGTATTCACATGATGCAATGTCTTTTAAATAGAATACTAAGCACTTATGTAAGATGTTCTGGATAAAGTGCATCTGCTAAATTCTGTAAATGTAAATATATAGCAGGGTAAACATATGACAATAAACAAATAAAGGTGTAACCTTAAATAAAGGTTAATTACAATTACAAATTGTCCCTGTCTAACAGTAAACATTAGTCAGCAAACTACAACATTCATTAAGCCTGTGCATTTTCTCCATTTACTTGCACTTAAAATTTCTTTTTAATTTTAAACTAAAACCTTAGGGTCTTTTTTAGGGCATACTTTTTTTTTTTAATTAGCTTTACATTGAAATCCAATATAATCAGGTTAGATGAAGATTTATATCTCAATTTGTCACAGGATATCTGTGATTACAAAACATATACCATAAAATATTATTACTGCACCAAATAGTGATTTTATTGTGTTATACTCACTATATGAATGTGCATAAACCTGTTTTTTAAGCACACAATATAATTGTGATTATAAAATGTCATTATGATAAATCCAGGTTTATATATGTTTATGATATAATTAGGAAGACCACTTCCATAAATAGCTTCCAAAAAACACCTCGAGCTGTGCACATTAATGTGGATAAACTACATAAATGTTGAATACAGGGACTGAAAGAAATGTGTTGACCAAAACAGAGCCATATTTGTAATGGTGACCAAGTCAGAGAACAAAAGGGGTGATTAAATAATTAAAGGTTTACGGCCAGATGAGACCCTTTTTGGACGCATGGGGTGAATAGATGAAGAAAGATGTCAATGGAAGCATGAAAACGACCACAGCTACAAGTGAGAGAAATGAGGGCAGTGCACCTGTTTACTCCTGCTAGGTGTGAACATACAGTATCAAAATGACCCGGAGCATGGCTGTCACCACTGTCATCATCATGGTACCAATGATGGAGGCTGTGAGTGTATGTGAATTAAACACAACAATTATTAATTATTCAAAATCAATATCATGCAGATACATAGTGAACAAAACTGCAAAACTTTACTCGCTATATGTTCAAACTTATTTTGGAGGACTTGTTCAAATTTATTTTGTTGGTTATATTAAGAAAATAATAGGGTTTTGTTGCTTCCTGCCTTTGCAACCAGCCTCCCTTTTGATAGTGTTCTTGAATAACTTATTCTCCACCAATTGCTTTCTTACAGTTCATTAATTTTATGATTTTGGAGATTAAATTAAATAATCCTTTCCTAGTGTTTCCTTACTGAAAAAAAGATCAAAAGCATAACTCAGGTATAACATATCTAACTGGGTCTAAAAGGGTTGCTGTAAAAACCCATAAAGAATGTTTACATATACCATATAATATGCTATAACTACAAAAAAATATTTAAATAATAGTAGACAGTAAATACTAGTTTTGTTTCTAATGCAGTGATATAGTCTATATAGTCTATTTTAATTCTCTTATAAAAATAGAGTTTTACACAGACGTTTGTTTATTGATTATTGTTCAATGGAAACTGCAAGCATGCCTCACAGACTTAAGGTCAGGTTAAAAAAGGGCCAGCGTGTTTCTTTGATTAATGGTTTTTGGCTCAACCGCTCAGAAGAAGGCATGTATGTAGGCTACTTGAGAGGCTAGAAGTAACTAAACCATGTTATGACTTGTTTACAGAGGCCTGGTCCCCCTGATCAAAGCCATGCAAGCGACTTCACCTGCTCTCCTGGCGAAACAAAAGAGAGTGCACGGACCAGAAATAGAGCCATGAGAACGCTTCCTCCCTGTGCATGGCAGATGAGGATCAAACCAAAAGCCCCCTCTGTATCACAGAGCCCAGGACTTTATTGCTTAAGCCACCTTTAGGTGTGGTTACATAGATCTCAAACCCTCTCGTTTTTGTGTTGGACCAGCAAGCAGCAACGGCTAGTCAGTGTTCCTGACTGACTGACTGAATCATTCCTGCCTCCTCTGTTGTTAATACAAGCATGTAAAATCACTGTTGATATAGTTAAGATAATTAAAGGAATACTCCATCTTTTTCAACCTAATCTCTATCTACGACATCTGTAGTCTATGAACAGGTACCACAGGGAAAAAAATTACAAGACTTATGATGCATTTTAACTCTTATAATATAATTATAATCCTTTCAGACATTTTCAGCAGGAGGAATTTGTTACTTGTCATCCATTGGTATTTAAAAAAGGTTTTAGGGGAAGTAATCAGAATAAAACTGAATAATAGCTTTAGTAAAATGTCTGTTTAATTCTTTTATTTTTATATTGTACTTTTACAGTCTGTGTTTTTGATGTATTGGTGTGATTTAAGTAACCAGTTTTGTGCTACACGCAGATAATTTATTCTTCGAATTTATTAAAAAATATATATATTTAGAAACTTATTTTGCATAGTTTCTCATATGCTACAGGTGCAGAGGATAGTAGAAGATGCTGGAGTAATGTTTTGTGCATTTTATTCACGTCATTAAAATTATGTTGAGGCATACTGGTCTTCTCCCACTTTTTCAAGCTATTATTTGAGGTCCCCAGCCTAAAAACAATGAGCAATTTTAGTAAGAAACAGTGTCATCTTCTCTGCTCATGTTTAAAATGAAATATCCACTTATTTTTGTGAGCCCGAGATCCACACAGTGTCCTCCATGCTTTGTATATTTGTATTTCCCACTAAATGTTTTTACATGTATGAAAAATGCATGGATCAAAACAGTAAAAGCAGACTTGAGCTGCACTTTAATAGACTACCACACACACACACACACACACTGCCTGCCAAACTCTATAGACAGATGCAGATATGGAGTTTAGGACATACTGCCGTTATCTTCCATCTCTCTGGAGAATTTTTAAATATCAATCAAATAAAATACGCAGGCTAAGAAGCAGCCTCACAAAGTTCTGTAATGATTTATGGATGTTTTTTTCCCATGGTGCAATGTATTATAGTAATTTGACAAGCTAGTTGTTGGAAGAAAGGCTCAGAGCTTCCCATAAGTTTCCTGTCTGTGATAAGAAAGGTAAACATGGCCTGTATTCTCAAAGCAGACACACTGTGCAGCACCTTCAGGAAGAACAGGAGTGCTCCATGCAGCTTTGTAATTTAAAGCATAGGTCAATCCTGGGCTTTACAACGTGAGGAAGCGCCCGTCGGTTCATTAGTGCACTAATAGGAATGCTTAGTCATGACAAACACAAAAGCTAAGGCTTCCATATAGCATGAAGTGTTCAAGATCTATCTGTTAGTGTCTGCACACTCTGTTATCTAACCTTCTAAATTCAACGTTGGCTCAGCAGGTAAAGATGTTTATATATAGCAATTGGCTAAACAATTATATAGATTTACATACATTATTATAGTTTAACATAATAACCATTATATTAATGACTAAAAGGTCTGGAGTATAAAACACTTTTTATATCTATACTGCATAATGCTTTATATTTCTCTTTTGACAAATGGTAGGTACAAGCTGAATCAGTCTAACATTAAATGAGATAAAACAAAGCCACTGGATCAAGTGTCAAATGGGAGCTTTTTAATGATGTTAAGCCCTGCCCAGTCTTGACACCATTTGACATTCCGCGTTTAGATACAGGTAATTTCATAGTTATTTCTTTTTCATTGTCATTTTATGATTTGAAAACCATGAAACAATTCACAATTTATAGCTACACTGCTCACAAAAATAGCGGATATTTCATTATGGGATATTACATTTTGAAGTACCCCCTATTTTTTGTGAGCAGTATACTTTATTTAGAACTTTATATCTATTTTTTTTTTTTTTATGAATCTGCATGCGTCTTAGTCAGTCAATTACTCTACATGACAATAGTTAAAAAGTTTAAAAAGCACAAATGCCTAACATAGTATTTTGATGCATTTGAGAATGCGTTTAATAAATGTGCTACACTGCTCAAATGATGGGAGATTTGAATTTTTTTTAAATAGCATTTTATTTTATTAAACAAGATCTTAGGAAAAGCAAATACAAGGTCAAAGAAAGTTGTTTGATTATGCAAATGAGATGCAAACTCAATTATTCTGATTAAGTAGTAAGTGATACTAAAGGTGAACAGAAGCATGTTAGACTGGACAAGAGTGCCACACATTGACTGTTCAGTAGGGTGTATGGTCACCCAATACTGCCAAAACACACACAGTGATGGCATGGACAGGATCAGATTGTCCAGCAGTCCTTGTATAATAGTCTTCATATTCATTTTAAAATAGCTCCTACTTTTTGTGAGCAGTGTATTAGGGATAATAGTAATGGATGGCCATGTACATATTGTTATTTAACAGAAAAATAAATAGCTTGGGCATGAAAACAAACCATTTAATTTCACACAATTCCACAGATATTGTTTAATCTCACCTATGATCTATTCAAAATAAAACACTGGGACACACTGATTTTAAACATATTCGGGGAAAATTAAAGATAACATTTGTGAATCACTTTTGGTATCTTTTCAGATTAAACAAGAAGACGGTTTTAGAATGTAAGAAATAAACAAAAACAGTGGTAGCTCAGTGGTTAAGATCACTGATCACAAGGTCCTGTCTTCAATTCCCAGCTCTGTCAAAATGGCACTGTTGGGTCCTTCAGCAAAAGCCTCAAATGCTTGGCTACAGTGTAAATTTGTATCAGTTGCAAGTTGCTCTCTATAAGGACGTCTGCTAAATGCTGTAAATTGAACTAATTTGCCATGGCATTGTGTGTCCGTTAAGGCGATGCTCATGAATAAAACAAGGTTTATTCTGCATTACGGATGGCCTGAAGACTACAGTGGTAATGACTGGGTTCAGATTGGGATGTGCGCTGTCCTGCTGACCTGCAGCGCTCATATCCCTCCGCATTCCTGCACTCTGAACCGTAAACATCCTCATTTCAAAGAGCCTGGCAGGAAGTTTGAACAACGTTTTAAATCCTCCTAAAATACCACACTTTGGTGCACAGATTCATATATGACATGCCTTGGTGCTTTTCTCCACCAAACGGCTGTATAGGAAGAATTCCGAAAGTGAAACCATGTGCTCGGTAAGAGTATTGACATGCCATAACATTTTCTGACAATAGCGCTGCTGTGATGAAGTAATATATTTCGTTACTGATCTGTTTAAGTGCACTATCATGGCATGAATGAATCACATGGTGGAACACGTGGCTTAATACACCTTTAAGTTTTTTTCTGGTTCCAAAGCGCATGGAGACTGATGTCGATTTTTGTGTTTATATAAGATATTGGTGGAGTGAAACAACAAGCGTTTACAGAGTAAATGAGGAAATCGTTTTAACTGAAAACAATGAAAACATCATGGGGACGAAGGGGGCTTTTACCCCACAACAGTTTTAAAGGGCCCCTTCCAATGATGGAAAATGCCCTCGGGGGAATTTTTCACTCCATTAGTACTAACAGCGCAGAAAAAAAAATTAAGATAACATTTGAACAACATTTAGGTAAATATTTCTTTTTAATTAACTACTTTAGCAAATATATACACAAGGATAATAATAATAATAATAATAATAATAATAATAATAATAGTTCATCAGAGACAACACGTTTCCCAGCTAGTGATGTGAACTGGTCAACCAGAGCATCAAGGCAAAGTGCGGCCCATGGAAGGTGTTGACATACAGGACAATGCTGCTGCACCTGCCTGGTGGTGAATATCCGACTGTGCATGGGTGGTCACAAAGACGACCCTCCTCTTCAAATCGGAATCTCTATCCACTAAACATTTCACCAACTTTATAAAGAATTAGAGCTCATTTACAAATCAATAAAACCTATTTTAGATATGCGTAACGACAAAAAAAACTGTTAAAAGTAAGTGTTTCTTCAGGAAACCAAATATTATTCTAAACGTTATTGCAACACCTTTTCTGGAATTAAATTTAAAACATGTATAGGTCTTGTAAATCTATTGACAATCCTATAAAAGTAGAGACTGCTATAGACTTAATTAGCAGTTGAGATCGTTAAGATTTTATGTTATTTGATGTCAAACAACTCTGAAATAATAACCTGCAGCATTTGTCTGAAATTAGTCGGTAACAATTTACCGTGAGTGAATTCAATTTGCGATACACAAAGGCAAATTAGGTTAGCTGTTTTAGGTTGAAATTGTTGCCAGACGTTTTGAAAACAAATGCAACACAAGGTTTTTCACCTGCAGCTCATCAAATGTTTATTCAAGACCATCTGCAATCTAAGTAAAGGGGAAACTGACACTTGGTAAATGAAAAAAAAGTGCTCTGGTTGAAGATCAGTCGGGCTGTGAGTTGATCAGAGAGAGAAAGTGACGAAAGCGGAACACGGAGCATCGTCAGAGCGAGACGAAGACGAAAGCAGCGGCTGCGCTTTTAGAGCAAAGAAGCGGCAGAAGCGCACGGTGCGTTTTGGACTGTGCAGACGCGCAATTGTGATAGACCGAGAGGCACTTACGCTGCAGGACAAGTTCGCAACATTTTCATGGCTCTTCAGTAGTTCTGGCTGTTAAAAGGCATGCAAAAAAGGAAGAAGAGATAATTCCTAAATTACCAGGTACGTTACAACTGGAGTCGCGTGGCGTGTGCCTTTTATCTCCATTGCCTCTAAGGTAACCTGTCTCGATTTTTGTTTTGTGTTGATGTTTTGGTTTGTTTTTGTTATGTTTCAGCAGCGATGGCATCTTACCACGGCTTACAGGATGACGCAATGGCTCTGATGGTGCACGACAACAACTCGGTGAAGACGGAGGAGTTCGTGAAGGACGAGCCCGTCCGGACCGAGTCGAGCTCGGAGAAAGCGGACCCGTCTCAGAAACCTCCGTACTCCTACGTGGCCCTGATCGCCATGGCCATACGCGAAAGCTCAGAGAAGCGCCTGACCCTGTCCGGCATCTACCAGTACATCATCAACAAGTTCCCATTTTACGAGAAGAACAAAAAAGGCTGGCAGAACAGCATTCGCCACAACCTAAGCCTCAACGAGTGCTTCATCAAAGTGCCGCGTGAAGGTGGCGGAGAACGCAAGGGGAATTACTGGACGCTAGATCCGGCCTGCGAGGACATGTTCGAGAAGGGAAATTACAGGCGCCGGCGGCGGATGAAGCGTCCGTTCAGGCCTCCTGCGGCACACTTCCAGCCTGGAAAGTCTCTCTTCGGTGCGGACGGCTACGGTTACCTGTCGCCCCCCAAGTACATCCAGCCGAGCTTCATGAACAACGCCTGGTCGCTCGCTCAGCCACCGCCTCCACCACCTCCACCGCCCATGTCGTCTTACGCTTCGTGTCAGATGGCGAGCGCAGACGTGAGCGCAATCAACGTCAAAGGCCTCTCGGCCCCGTCCTACAACCCCTACTCCCGTATGCAGGCCATGGGCCTCCCGAGCGTTATGAACTCTTACAACGGCGTGAGTCACCACCAGCACCAAGCGCAGCAGCTGAGCGGTGCGCCTCCAGCACCCTCACCCGTGCCCGGGAATAGCGCGGCCGGCCTCCAGTTTGCATGCGCAGCCCGCCAGCCGACCGACTTGTACTCGTACTGGGACCACGAACCCAAACACTCGGCCTTGCACTCTCGGATTGACATTTAATCGAGCAGACCATAAAACGGGAGTTCTGGTTGTTGTGAACGTCTTTTAATGCGTCTGGAAGGTCACTTTTACATTTCTTTTCCTCTCTTGATTTACAAGAAATGGAAACAGGGTATATGCTATCTCAAGAAAACAAGACACCCCAGGGTTGAATGAACAGTTTTTTTCCCTAATTTTCCTAGATGCCGGCTTAGCTGGATGTCTGTGGATTAGAGAATCATGCCTTTGGTGGTCAACGGCTGTCCAATTTTCTACCAGTTTTAATGGGCTAATATAAATGTATAACAGAATTTTCTTGGCATTTTGTTTTTGTAATTGTTGTCTATACAAATTAAAATCGTTATTTTCAAGCAGGAAAACACTATTCAATAAGTATTTAAAATGTTTCTATTACGTCAGTAAATCAAGCCACATGGCGTGACTGTTGAAATTTTTAACGCTGACAAAAATGAAACGTGTTTTATCCGCACTGAAGATGTTAATTCGTTCTTTACTGTGTGTTTAACTAAACACAAATGTGGCACAATATTATTTTTAATCAAATCTGGAGTTCATATTTACCCTTTGAATAGCCCTCGTGGAACCAATGGGAACTGTATCATTTAGCATTAATGCCTATTAATACTTTTCTGAAAACCAGACAGCTTTCAGTCAAGAAGCCCTGGCTCTCTGACACGCATTCATGCTGGAGGTTAACTCATTACTACACGTATTAATTCAGCACTGAGAATTTGGCTCGCTGTTGCAGAATAATGATCCCATTCAGATTCCCTGCACAAAATTCCCAGTGTGAAATTCCATATTTGGATGAAACGACGTAGTGTTGGATTGGCACCTGCATTTTTGTACTCTTACAGTGTTCATTTGTGTTTAGATGGAAGGATATTAGTCCAATGTTTTGCTACTTTAGAGCTTTTGTGCAGACAGTTTTTTACATACCCAGTCCTAAAACAACTGAAACATCAAATGAGCGCTGTAAGACCATTAGACGTGTTCAGACTACAGATTTAAACTGCAGTTAGTGATTAAAAAGTAGGCTACTTGTTTTTTTTTTTACATGATTCCTGTGAACCCGAAGCCCCCAGTCTGTTGTTTACTCATTCACCGTGTATATTAGCTTTTATCATACTGACACAATAGCTTTTTAGATCGGTAAAAAAATCTGTCATAAAAATCGTAAGTGACCAGACCTCTTTTCGTTGATATTGTCTTTTGATACTCTTGAAACATTGACATTGTTGGGACCATGTTAAACCGGCACTTATTTTAAATAAAAGATCTTTGTTAAACTGATTTCCTTGTAGCTCGCCATTCTGTATATTCAGAAATATTATTGGCTCATGAACGTATACTCATATACATCAAAAACTGATTGATTTATAAATATTAGAGGCTATTTGATACAATTTGAAGACAAATAGCCTAAATGTCTTCAAGAGAAATTTCTTCAAGCGTATTTTGATAAATAACACCTCTGATTCGAATAAACTATTATTACTATGTATGTAGGCTGATAAGCACATTTATGTATTCTTCTTCTTATAATAATAATAGTAATTATTATTATTATTATATTGTTTAAAATAGCCGTTTTATTAAATAAAGCACATGCAGAATAATAAGACATTTGATTTTAATTTTGACATTAGTTTTAGATCTGTTTATCTGCTTTAGTGTAAATGACAACCACTCGCACCTTTCAGATAGATATAAATATATATAAACATTTTTAATTTTATATACATTTATAACACTTTGAAGTCTGTAATTTTCAGGACGAGTTAAACACAACATGTTGCCCACACATTTTATCCATGTACATTTTACCAAAACATAGGCTCGTTTTGTTTTAAAATACAGCCTGCGTAAAATGTTTTGGTTTTTTTTGTGCATAAAGTCAATTAGAATCTATTCTTTATATTTAGCAAGAATGCTGTGTCAAAACACAAGGGACCGGTTAAAACAATGCTTTTCAAAGAAGACTCAAAATAAAGATATGATTAAGATATGTTTTATCTTGATTATTTTTTTTCTTGATTATAATTATTAAATGCGTGTAACAAAGCAAGCTTTTTCCATAGTTAAATCAAGTCCATGTGGAGCAGTAGTGTGTCAGGGACTGTACAGTAGCAGGTTTACAGCAAACTGCCAAGATAGAGGGATAAATAACTAAAAAAATAAATAAAATAAAATAAAGATGCTACTAAATTAACTACAAAATGAGCAAAATCAGCTCAAATAGAGTCACTGGAGCGACGTTCATAATACAAACCGTTTATAATTTAAAAATATTTACGTTAGGCTAAAACTAGTAACTGTAGACATTGTGTAAACGCTTCAGCCTTTTTAGGGATATCGTATGATATTTGTTTGTTGCCAAAATAATTTAAATGAGATTGCTTTCTTTATAAGAAGGCAAGTTAGAGTAGCCAAACATTCGTTCAATATAGTATTTATAGTTTTATATAGTAATTCTACATGGAAAGAGGACACGATGATTTAAAAATATACCGCCTGACTTAAATTCCGTTCAAGCCTTAAATTAAACTCATTAACCCTTAATACACTCCAACATGACAGCAGTGTGTTAAACACCTTCAAACATTACATAGCTCTTCTCTAACATTTTATCCATGAATATTGCTGCTTTCAATTTGATTACTGGATATTTCATCCAAAAACGTGCATCGAAAGAAATCCAGCAGACCGTCGGCAAAGTAACAAAATCCATCCTTTAGATGCATCGCCAAATAAAAAATATATAATTATGTCTGGTTTTGAGTTCATGCGACGAAACCTAAAATAAACTATAGTCAAACATTCTGAAAGCGCTTTCTCATACTCATCTCATTCACTGTGAATTGAATGTCCTGAGAAATCCGATAGTGATTAAATTCTTAAATTATTGACATCAACATCGTAAAGCTGATGCTGATATACCATTAGCTACGTCACATAAACCTGTATTTGCGTGAATGAATTATCTTTTAAATCTATTTACAAAAAAAATCAACTCGTATTTTACATGCATTAAATATAGTAGTGTCGACCTTTTGAGCTTTTGTTTCCTTTCTGCCAATCCTGGAATTGTAATAGAATTGAACTCTGAGTTTCACCTATTGAAAGGAAAGAATAAGGGTCATCAGTATTTACAATACCATAAACACTGGTGTAAACACCAGGAACAAGCTGACTAATGCACAAGTCCGGGAATTGTTCGAAATCTGTAAAGACAGTTTTAAAAAGTGCTTAAATAATGTTTTTATAAAGCATGACAGCTGCCTACACAAAAGCTGTAAAACGTACACACCATAATCAACTCTCTCGAGCCCGACAGCACCACTCTACCACTAATATGCAAAATATAGCAGATATTCAAACTATGCTGGTATGCTTTACGATAATTAAGAACAACAATATAATGGGCAGTGTTTACAATACTTTGTAATTCACAAATCCTCAGTATCTATAGTTTTTGGTGCTCCTGTCGGGAACAGATCTAGCCTGATCTTTTTTTGTGAATATATAGAGACAAAGAAAGCTCATTAGAATTAAATAACAAAGGCGTTTGCTGTTAAATTTAACGCTTATTTTTAACAATGCGCCTCTTACTTTATTACATCGTTATTTATTTTATCCTAAACATCTTAAAATTGTATGCATTAAATGCTGTACAGATATGATCATTACGTTTGCTGTACTTACGTTTTAAGGACTTGTTTTAGAACATCAACTAAACATGTGATGGTCCGGGGGTATTTAAACTTTTGCATAAGACACGACATTAGCCTAATAATAACGAATGCCGATAATACTATTACTATAAAGCAGAAGCATGTAAAGAATTAAGTAGAAGGAGTGTTCTGGTGGCCCAGTGATTCTGGACGGTCCCAGCACTGCAGGTCCAGGGTTCAAGCCCCAGCGCTGCCAACTTGCCATTGTCGAGCCCTTGTTCAAAGTCCTTAACCCACTGTAGCTTGGAGAGCACATGTATTGTATCGATTTAAAGCATCTCTGAGTTATGTGTAAATGTAAGTTCTGATTACTCTTTGAAACTCGTAACCGTGAGTCTGCTGGGTTGCAAAAAGAATCGTGCACTGACTCGTCACTCCCACAACCACATGAGGGAGCCAATTACACGATTATTAACAGGGTTTCTACAGCAGTGTTTGTTTTAAAATAAAACATCAATAAATCAATAACTGCATAAAACACTGGTCAATAAGTTCAAATAAATGACTGATGAGCTAATATATTTAATAATAGCTAAAATATTATTTTATATATATATATAAAATATAGCTAATAATATAGCTAATATATTCCCACGGAGTATTTATTTATTTTTCGTATCCATATTTATTTACTTAATATGCCCACCGAGTTGCCCACCCGGCAACTCTGGGCGCAAGGGCAGGAACAACCCCAGATGGGGTTCAATCCACCGTAGGGCACACTCACACACACATGCACTCACACATTCATATACTAAGGGACACTTTAGAGACACCAATTAACCTAACGCGCATGTCTTTAGACTGTGGAAACCGGAGTACCCGGAGTAAACCCACACAGGCACGGGGAGGACATGCCGACTCCACACAGAAAGGTAACAATTCACTCCACGCTGGGATTGAACCGGCGACCTTCGTGCTGAGGTGCTAACCACTCAGCCACCGTGCTGCCTGATACGGAATTAATTTTATGTAATTTAAACTTTTAGTTTGTTTATCTTTAGACCCGTTTAATCCGGCTAAATAAACTGGACCAAAAAGCTTTAGCGCTGATTTCTGACTAAAATAATGATGATCCCATTTGATATATGTTTTATAACGTTTTATAAGTAGTAGAAGCAGAATTGTATACATTATAGTAAAAAATGAAAGTGAAAAAAATAGTCAACAATAACATTAAGATCTGAAAATAACTTTTGTTCGTCTTAAAATTTTCCATTATAATATTTAAACGGCCCTATCTGTAGTACGGCTGCTGCGCACTAGAGGGCAGAGGCCAACACATTAAAAAACGGTTAAACTGCATTAATTTGTGAATGATACGGCATTATTGTGATGATATTAATTACCTTTATACGAAAAGCATTACAGTAATAAGTTGTCATTTAAAATTAAAGAATGTACAAACGGAAACAAATGGGCTGTGTATACTAAACTATACCGAAATGAATAAATATGAAAAATATAGCCATAGAAATAAACAAAGAAATGTAAAATAAAACTAATTGATAAAAATGTTGTAATTTTCATTTATCTAGGCTACATATACATATGAAGTAAAAATTCGCATTCAAGCCGCTCGTTGTTTGATTAGATATGCTAGGTGTGTACACAACAACCTTTTCCAGACACATAAACTGAATGATTTACAAACGTAACTAATTAATTAATTAATTCGGGTTTCTTTAAACACAACTTTCTTTAAACACCACGTTTAAACAGTAGAGTCAATTCACTGTAAGGCTCAGAATAACAGCACTGTATTACTATCCTACAGCGACAGAAATTGATGGCTAAAATCCTTAGGCTTACTTTCATTCCAGAGTCAGTAGGAAAATAAGTGCTAATTAAAAAGTGAAAGAAAAACAAACCATTTAATCGGCAATCGGCTTAGATCCAATGTGACGAGTATTTGACAGTAATTATTATTATATAATTCTAATATATATTATATAATTTATTTATTATTTAATTATTATTAGCAGTAGTAACATTATTTTAACAATTAATATAAAAAAAACATATATAAAGGGAGCATGAGGACGGTGCTGTTGCCAGAGATTGTGTGGAGTTTGCATGTTCTCCCCGTGTTTGCGTTGGGCTTCCTTCCACACTCCCACAATACTTGTAATAATAGGAGTAATTAGTAGTAGCATCTGAATTATTCTTCATCTAACGACAACAGCAAACATACAAAAACTGTCATCATAACAACCTATATAATAGCTTAGCCGACCTATAAATAAGCCTGCCTATACAAGCTCCTGTCACCCTTTTCATGTTCGTTGTTTTAAGTTAAAACAATTTCATTCTGTTATTTACAGTATGTTATGAACTACCCCTTCTGTATTGATGATCAGGTACACTAAATGAATAGTACATCTAATTCTAAATAACCATGATTATTTAAGTTGTTTGAGCTGTTTTTTGGAGTAACAAATAAAAATGGCATATATTAAATTACTCACTACACCAAATTCAATTTTTATTATATTTTGAAGAACTAATTGGTTACAGTATATTTATAAGTTGATTCAAAGTTCATTTAACTCTTTACCAACTTAGTTTGGGTGTCAAACAAAGACTTATTGATATACATTATCATCCCAATTCATTTAGGAAACAATGACAGACACTGATGGAAGACACTGTGAATCAGTAATATGCTCTCTGACACCATTGGAACTTAGAACCATTTTATTTCATGAATTTCATCAACCAAACATTTAACCAATATGCCAGGGATTTATTTTATGGCATACAAAAAGGATGGTTTTGGAATTTTAAGGCCAAGTTAAGGACAGGACAAGCTTTTCCATTACACGCACACTGCTGTTTTCTTTTATTCCATACATCTCACACAGATCTGAGGTGTTTTGACTCCGATAATATTTACAATTGCATTTTCAAACTGGCAGGATAAGCACAGCGTGCGATCAAACCAAATTCTTTGAAACAATTCCATATGCCTTTGGGTTTGAGATTTCTGGATCGGTGAGAAATGCAAATAATGTCAACAAGGTTAGTCATTTTTATAATGGTTTGCATGTTGAGAGAACAATTGGGAAAGCAATTATCACTCAACCAGACTTCAGATTCCTTAATACCCTTAATAAGGACAAAATGAATACGTCTGGTTTTCAGTGAGGTAAATTTCCCTTATCGCCACTGCTGTGTTCGTTTTGTGATTCCCTGTAGCTGCCTGCATGCATCATTTAAATGTTTATTATCCACTTAAGTGTAGAGAGATTAAAATAAACCTTTCTATATTGTCAATTTCCTTGCTACTAGTTAATATCTGCTAAGACAGATACAGCATCTACTCGAAGCAGTAGCTAAAATGCAAAAAAAAGTTTAAATGTCAAGACAAATTCAGTAGCATCGAAGAAAGTAGCATTTTATTTGCACATTCATTAAGATTTTAATTATGTTTAATATTATGAAACTCAGCACATCAATGACTTCTATAAATGTTAACTGACAAATGTTATCATCTCTTGCACTGCTTACGCAGTGACTCTACACCAATCCATAATGGAAAATTTATTTGTGATCCCAGTAGCATGCTGTTGAATCAATCATGTGTTCCATGTGCTTTCATATGGTTTTGGACCATGATGCTACAGTATAGACAGACATTTAATCCAAAGCAGCTTACAACAGTCTAACTAAATACTCATCAGTAGTTCTCGGTCAGCCCTGAAATCCTTTTGACTATAGGAGCATCCACTACAGGTCGTACAGATACATCAGAGAGGGAGCGAAAGAGAGAGTGTGCGCGCACACGTCAGACAGACATTCTAATGCATACATATACATACACACATTCTCTCACTCTCATATATGTATGTGTATGTATACAAGTGCATAGATTCCGGTTAATTGGACCAACCGCTTATTCGGACCAAATCCTAAAGTACCGAAACAAATTCTATTATATACACACACATGTGTAATTTTTACCAAAATAATCGGACCAAAGAATGTGACAGCTAATAAGAAATATGTAATATCCGTGGTTACCAAAGAAACCAAAAGAGAAAAAAAAAAGTAGCCACAAGTCGGCACTTAGCCACAACAAAAGCGTGTCAGATCACACTGGATAAGTTCTTCAAATGTTGACTGGAATTTAGTAAGAACTTGTTTTTTACAGTATTATGATTCATATGCTGAGTACCTATACATTGTGTTGTAGATCGTTTAAAAAAAACGTGGTTGCAAATGTATTTTTTAATGAATAAAGTTCGTAAGCAACAGTAGTTCTTGTTTGTATGTTGGCTATACGTGTAAATCACACAATAAAGGTTTAATAAGCATTTAATATGTTAGATAGCACATTCCGTCTTGTAACATAGGGCATGTTCATTTAATCGAACCAACAGGTTATTAGGACCAAAACAATGTGGTCCCATTAACCAGAATAGACCATTTTGTTCTTCAATTGCACTGATAACTCAACAGAAAAAATTGCTCTCAACACCCCATACGCACACAAACACACACTTGCTTTGATCAGCAAAAACAGCCAGAGGATCTCCAGTTTATCAACAAATGAAAACATTATTGACATATGTTAATGTTGCTCAAAAAGACTGGAAGGTATTTACGCATTTTTTCCCTCTACAGTGCATAACACTATGCTTGTGCCCAGATTTCTTGAATTGTTTAATAAACTGAAGAGTCATGATCTCTGACCCCCTCTAATGGCTCTGCATTATTCATTAACAGCTAATAGAACCACGTGGGCAATGGTTTACTTTGGCAAACCTGTGTGAAGAACTGCAATATAGACTTGCATTCATAAATGCCACTTAAAACGTGCCACTTAAAAAATGTAAGCCCAAGGTTAACCATGTCCAAAGCAATATCTACATGAGCTAACAGGCATCTGGAATGGACCATCAGTGGAAACGTATTGGGCTTAGACGATTTAGTCTAATTTCCAGATTTCCAGATCTTATGTAGAAGTAATGGATTCTGTGTGCTCGTGTAAAAAAAAGTAATGAAACACAAAATGAGAAAAACAGGAATGGCAAAACATCTTCACAGTAAAACGTTCAGTTAGAAAATAGTTAAAAGTTAAAAAAAAAAAAAAACATTCAGCAGTGAAAAAAGTAGTCAACAGGATGTTTTAAGTTTGCAATCAGCCTTAAAACTATTTTACTCACAGCTTATGACTATATTACCACCACCAGCCACATGGAAGCGATACGGTCTCACTCATTAGCTTACAAGCAGTGTCAGGCAGCATACTCTGAAAAGAGTTAATAGTAGGATACAGAATGCATTCCCTATGGGTGCAGAGATGTCAGGTGTGCTTCTGCTGGTACCCAGTCAATTACAGAACAGACCCAGAATACATGTGCCACACTGCAGGCAAAGGTAGAATATAAATGTAATCCTGTACATTTTAGAGAAAAGAAATGTGATTTTTGTCGTTTTTGTAATTCCATGACAGGAATGGTTATGGCAAGGATTAGCCATTGTTTACAATACCTGTTGACAAATTACACTTGTGTCATAATCTTTCACAGTGTTGTTAGCATAGGCAGTTCTGGTAGGTTCACGAGAATATTATGCATTTAATTAGATGGGGTATATGAAGTAAATATATACAGCGCTAGCATTATAGGGTCTATGGTACCCCAGAGGTTTTAGTCATCTTAAAAGACGTCCATGTAGTAATAAAATACTTCACTTTGTGACTGCAATTAATACGGTGTATTTATGTTGTTGCTACATCTGTGCATCATGCATGTTACACATTACTGACTCTTACCCCCAAGGGACTAGTCTCTCTTCCTCTCTCATCCTCACCCTTTCTATAACTCTTCTCCAGCTGAATCTTCTCTAGATCTCCTCCTTCCATCACTGCACCTCTACCGTAACCCTGTTGGCTAGTAGATGAGATCTCCCTAAAAAGGGGTGGGGTCTTGGCTCTGACAACCTTGTCAAAGTAGGCAAGATCTGCAACATATTTCCCTGATGAAGACAGGGACACAACAGGTGGAAAGTCATAGCCCCACAGGATCTCTTCAGCCAGGTAGGATGTGCGCACCTGGCAGGTGGCTGACGTCGGCTCCACCGTGGAGCTCATCATCACCAAGAGTTCAAAATCAGCTAGTTCTGGCTCAGTCCACCCCACACCTGGGACAGAGAAGGACATTTCTTCATCAGATTCTTCATAAGTTTGAATAAATCATGATCAACTATGACCCACAGGACCACTTTCTGCATTTCCTGCTCTTGGTGGATGTAACAGTAGGACATGAGGTTTCAAATTTCTATTTTATTATATATTAAACAAACTTTACCACGTCAACACCATTTTTCCACCATGATAACCTTAGTTTAAAATTGTATGCTAAAGGTTCTTGTTTTAGCTGAAGTCATGGATGAAGCTAGCAAATAATGGAAAAAACCCCAAAATGGCTCCAGTTTATGACATGCAGTTAAAATAAAGCAATATATTTATTTTGAACATTAGTCAACACCATCAGGTACCAAAAAAGTCATTGTTTTTCGGATAGAAAAACAAATGTGTGCCCCCTGCATTGGACTAGGTACCTGCACCCATGACACTGAACTGGTTTTTGTGGGTATTGAAAGTGAGGGACTGACGAATAATTATAATTCAATACAAAAGTGTAAGGCAAATGGGAGAAAGTGCAACAATTAGACACATTCCCATAGTCCACTAGAGCAGAGTCGCTGCTGAAGAGCCAAATGGGCAGACGTGCTATTGCAAAATAAAGGGATAAAAGGCCAACAATAAAGACATTTATGGCAAAAAACACTTTAAAAAGAAAATGGAAAAATAAAAATGTTAAAACAGTAAAACTGATTGGAAAAGGAAAAAATGGCAAATAAAATACTAAAAGTATAATATAATTCAAATAAAATAAGAGATTTTTTAAAAGAAGAGATAAGTAGACTGCATAGAATCATACTAAGCATATGATATCAGGAGGCCAGCTTAGGAACCCTAACATCAAAAGTGTTCTTCCCAACCATTTCCACAATGTTATCTGCCAAGAACTTAACATGTGCCAAACCCCTGCAACCCAGAAACAGGCAACTCAAACCAACCAGTCCTCAACTAACACCAATTAGCAAGATTCTAAAAAAATGTCACCTTCTTCAAAGGATCTGCCAGTTTGTTTTGACTTGCAAGATACAGACAACAGAGAAGGGAGCATTTCTCCAGGGTATCAGTCAGACTGCTTGGGACTCATCTTGCATATAAACAAATGAAACTGACACAAGAAACCTGTCAATGTCTGCAGCAACAATTGTTTTATTGTTACTCCAAAAGTAACATTTATTGTGTGTCTGGTTTCCTATGGAAAAACAATTTAAATCCATAATCACTTACCTTGCTAGTTCTAGTTTTAAATCAATCTAGTTTTAAATGCATTTATATAAATGGTTGGTCTGATGATAACCCTGCTCTAGGGCAAACAGTCTAGCCTTGCAGTCCATGTTGTAAAATGTAAGCCTCGCTCAAATGGTGGCGGCTTGGTTTTGAAAAGATAGATGTTGCTCAAAATACGACAATATGTAGATTAACACAATTTATTTCACTATCTGTAAAGTAACCACTGTGCAGAATATAAAAAAAACTTATCAGCACAAAAACAAATTCAACAAACTTTAGCAGAATCATTCTACAAAAAAGTACCTTACAACCAGAAAAGCAACAGGCGACAAGGCATACCAAATGAATGACAGTGCCAACACAAGCAGCTTGGACAGATGGATTAAAAAAAACAAACAAACAAAAAAAAAACTTAAGTCTTAAGTCTTAACACTTAAGATGCAAGATACACTGCCAAAGCAACATACATTTACTGCATTTAGCAGACACCCTTATCCATAGTGGCTTACAACTCATACAGTCTTACAATTCAAGCAATGGTGGGTTAAGGGGCCTTGATCAGGGACCCATCTGTGGCAGCTGTGGGATTTGAATCCAGGACCTTCAGGTCCAGAGTCCAGTGACTTAGGCTAGGCCACCACAGTTCCACAAAATGTTTTGTACATTTACATTATATACATTGACAGTATTTAGCAAAAGTCCTTCTACTGAGTGACTTACAATTAACACAGACTTACAATCCAAGCTATTGTGGGTTAAGGGCCTTGCTCAGGGACCCAACTGTGGCAGAGCTGGGCTTTGAACCCTGGACCTTTTGGTTCATAGTCCAGTGCCTTAACCACTAGTCCACCACAGTCATCTAATCATCTAATTATCTTTACCAATTATTGATCATTTTTGATGATTTTTATTGATAATGCCAACTTTCTGCAAAGTCAATCACTACAAACCTCCAAACATCATGTGGAATTCAGATTAGCTCAAGAACAGTACAGAGAGCTCCATGGATGAGCAGCTGCATCCAAGCCATACATCAAGTGCACTGCAAAGTGTCGAATGCAGTGGTGTAAAGCACACCGCCACTGGACGCCCATGAATACATCACTTCCTACTCAATCACCATGATTGAGTTTGCATCTCATTTCACCTTTCTTTGACTTTCCATTTGCTTTCTGATCATTTTGTTAATTCTTACACACACACACACATGTATGCATGTATGTCTCTCTCGCTCTCGGTCTAGGTCTCTCCTATGCTTACACACCTTCTGCTTTTGGGACCACAACAGTCAGCTTTTCCCAGG
>JAVSBV010000067.1:2350614-2364884 GCA_033117975.1 Parotocinclus spilosoma | reverse complement strand
CTTCTATTGTCCATGATGATGTTGTGCAGTGGGTGACCATCATCATCCATAATGGACAGCAGTTTGTGCAGTGTCCTCCTCTCAGCTACCTTCACCATAAATTTCAGGTCCACACCAACAACAGACCCTGCTCGCCTGACCAGCTTGTCCAGGTGCATCTCGTCTCCTCAGAAATTAGAGCTGGCTCTGGCCCTTACTGTACAGGATGTCTGAGTTGGCTGACCAGTCCAGTTTTTGCATTTTTGTACTTGTCGATACCGATACGAGAATTTCCTATGCAGTCTAATTTAGACAGGATCTAGTCTGGGGGCCATGTTTCTCATCTCTGACATTGATCTTCCCTGGCTTCGAGCAACAAGTAACCCAAACTTATGTAATTCCTTGTACTTGTGGAACTCAATCATCACGGTTTGATAATTGTCTGAAAACAGTCCAGCAATCGAAAGGTCCAGTCACCAGCATCCTGTAAGCAGCATTCTGTGAGAAGGATTAAAGGATGACTAACACACTGTTCCTGACTTTACATCTACATGGTGGACCTGTATGGTAGATGTTTAGTAGAGTGTGCAGTGAGTGAATGCTGTGTTTTAAAACTCCAGCAGCACTGCTATGTCTGATCCAAGTAGTACTGAGTAACCTGTGATTACTGCATTGCATTGCTGAAACTGCCTGAAGCTTCTTTGCATCGATTTTGTTTTCATGCAGCTAAAGTTTAACCTGCAAACACGATTCCCCTTTTCATTCTTTATGTTGTTCTCAAATGTAGGCCACCAAGATTTATTGTCCTTTTGTGTCCCCATACATCAGAATTGATGCGTTTAGTGTTTCTAGGTGTGTTTTTATACTATATTGTTATCCCTACTACTGTTGGAGATTTTTGAAGTTAATCGCACTGTGCAGCTTAATTAAAATGCTTGAAGTCTCAGAGTGCCTCTTTAAATAGCAGTGTAAGTTTAGTACTACATCAGAGATTCTCCCTTTGTGTGTTTACAGGGTGGAGAACTTATTGGTTGAGCCATTTTTGCTCCAATTAGTGTCTTCAACTGCTTCTAAACCTTAAAAGCATATACGGTACTAGGGCGGCGCAGCTATTGCACTTCCTGGGCCGATGCTATTACTGATTATTAGCACTTTTTTGTGGTCGATAAGTTTATACCTTTCTGTATTCTGTAGAATTTCCCATTCTAATCTATATCTGAACTGATGTTAATATGGAACAGTTATTAATTACTAGTACAGTACAGTAATTAATGACCTAACAATAAAACAGGTAAACTAGACATGACAATTACCGGTACTGTAAACACCGGTTGCTGTTCACTCAGAGGAACATTTTTATTTTATATATATTATTTATTTTATATTTTGTATTCTAAATGGAAGAATCTTTTATAGCCTTAAATGGGAAAATGAAGTGCATAGGAAAGCTGAAGATAAAGAGAGAATTCCCCCAGAAGGATATGCATACATAACTAGAACTGCATATATAACTACACAATTAGCTACATTAGTGTGCTTAATGTAGGCCTATAGCCAAATTTTTATGTCATGTTGGCTAATTGGAATACCGGACCCATAACGACAACTAAGAAATAGTCCTTAGATCTGCTGTCGGTATCTGGTTGTTGTGCATTGCTAGCATTAACTCTGGTTTTACTTGACGGTGTCCATGAGCGGAACAATTGACTGATAGCTGAGATGGCTAAAGCTGTAATGTAAAACATGCTGCAAATTAAAAATATGTGAGTTAAGTGTGTTTAAAGATATGGGAGCAGTCCAAATAGTGATACTTAAGGAAAAACAGACAGAGCTTCCTTTGACCTTATATGGGCTGCTGGAATGCCATAGTAGGGTCGTCATTCGCAGCAGCAGTTGGCATTCCGGGATTCCAATGGCAACGTGCCCTGACTGGTAGATGCAAACAAACGGGAAGGGCATTGTTCAGTTGGATTCTGTTGCTTTTTCTGGAATTTCATGTATGCATGTGCCACTATTATATGTTCTGATCATAGCAGTCCTGGCAACGGTATAAACATGCTTGATGCTTATTATCTTTAACTTTCATAGAAATCTGAAATATGAAGTGAACTTGTATATGATGTTCAATTATTACCACAAATGTTGTAAATTGTGTGTTGTTTTCTGTCTGTGTCTCCTGATTTAGTTGGAATTTGCTTTGTGATTGTTGCTTATATCATTTTAATTGTTGTCTACACTTAGGTGCACCAAGTTTACACATGCAAAATACAATTTAAATGTAAAATAAAATGAAAAAAAACAGTAACTGAAACATTTTTTTAAGCTAAATGTTTAGCTATCTTGAAAAGAGAAAAGGAACCTAGATGGAAAAAGGCACAGAAACTGTAAAAGGACAAAACTCGAATTTGTTACTTTTTGCCAATTAAATTAGCTAAATTTAATCACTTTCTTTTGGTCTGTGTGAATGGGGGTCTCCAAGGAAAACCACTGACATAAAGCATTATAGGGAAGATTAAGTGATGCTATGTTGATCTGGGATGCTCCTAAATACACAGATGTTCACTATTGTGAGACACGGGTTTGTGAAAACATAAAAATATTTGTATTTGTGCAGAAGTTCTACCTTCAGCTTCCCCCATTGCATTGTGCAAATTAGGTGTGAACTATGTCACATCATGTACTTCCTTCCATTTCATACATATCAGTAATGTGTAGTCGATTAACAGAGTTGTTGAGGTTTCAAATAGGGATGATGATAAATATAAAGTGTTGATAAATTTTAACCGTAAAGTGTCACTCTGCTTTTCTCTGGATGTTGGTGACTTATTCCTGGTTACTGTAATATTCATATTGTCTTTAAAAATGCTGGTTGGTCATGTTATGTGATGACTAGGATGTGGTTTTAGCCACAAATGCTAGATGAAGAATTAAAGAATAGGCTCAGCGTCATGGCAATGTGGAATTTAATCAAAGTTCTGTCCTGTCTAAAACGAGCTGTACCAGATCAACCCTGCTATGTACAACAGTCCTAATTAGAGTGGGGGGGGGGCATGCCTGTTTGTGAATTCTGCTTTACCTTACTGAAGATCAGTCATCCACTAATGGAGTGTGCTGCTTACTACCATGAGACACCTTACCCTTGTATAACCAGCGTGATAGGAGAAGCACTCAACAGCTCCAAAATAGAAGCCCTCCAGCTTTTTGGCTGCTGCATGACAAAGAACCCACATTTAGATAAGCATGTTAAAGAAGTTGGTCTACTACAAATTGGCCATAACAGTTCCTGGTGTGGAAGCAACTTGAGCGTTGTCCTGTCGTTTAACCCTCATCAATCAATTTGCTCAGCTAAAATGTACCTGTTCAATTGCAATTGATGTCACAGTGAATCGGAAATATCTCAGCAGCTGGTCTCAAACTCACTAAATGCGACTACAAGTGCTGAGGCACTAGGGCTGACAAACGGTTAACATGTTTATTCAAGCTACCAATTTAGGGTGTTAAACTGCAATATTTTTGTTGGCCTCAAGAATTCAGGTGTACTTATATTGTTACCACCACCATGTGTCGTAATCTGGGTGGCGTCCTGTTTTGGTTTCCCATTCACTGGAGGCTTTTTTTATTACAGATTCTATTCTCTTCTTTTAATTTGATATGATATATTATATTGTTTATTATTTATTTACAGGCCAGCCATGTGTAAAGCTTGTGAGATTATCACAGACCAGTTACTATCAGCCACTGGGCACTTTTGCACAAGATGGATTTATTCAAAATTTTCAGAACTGTTGCCCCTTTCTTGTGCGTTTGCACTGCAGGAACCGTATAGTGTACCACATACTGCATTCTGTGTTTAGTGACTTTTTTATTCTCCTACATCCTGAGGGTCTTTGCTCATTTCATAGGAACCTTGAGTGACTGGTCCGGACTCGGTGATGCATGTGTAGATTAATTGGTGCAAACACAATATGTAAATATAAGTTACTTGTACACTGGTAGACATATGAACAACAGGCTCTAAAAAAGAAAAAACAGACGAATGGACAGTAGTAATCCTCAACAACAAAGTCCAGGCTTTGTTGTTGAGGATTTCTTGTATTCTACTGTTTAATTAGGAAAATTATACACAGATTTGACAGTGCAGTACTGAAATGTAATTGGAAGTATTGGAAGTATCCAATTGTCCTAGGATACCGTTAGATTAGACGTTGTTGTAGCAAGGGTATTATGGTCATGGACAATTTGATTTTGAATTTCAAACTTGGATTCATCCATAAAGAGGCGGAGAAATAATTTTATACGATCATGAAACCGTTGCAAATACAGTGGTATATTTATTCTAATGGTGCCCTGATACTTTTGCACAGTACTGAATATAACAATCAACATGCAATTTCATCGTTCAATTCAAACCAGACATAAAGTTTGTTTCTCATATAATTTTGCAGAAAAAATGTCATCTGAATTGAGAACCTAGTGCCCTATTTGGCACTTAACTATGAATCAGATAAGCGAAAATGAGTGTTTTAGGAACATGAATCAGTGAATCAATCATTTGAATATGTATTAAACATATGCAGCATTAAAAAAAAAGTTTTTCACTAAATGTTATCTGTCTAAAACATTCTTGAATTGCCTGTCAGAAATGCTGATTTTCAATGTAAGATTGTGTTATTCTGTTCCTTTCTTAGGGAAATTCAGCTGCTACGGAGACTACAGCATAAAAATGTGATCCATTTGGTTGATGTGCTGTACAATGAAGAGAAGCAAAAAATATATCCTTTATGACTTATTGATCAATTTTGCTCTGACTCACAGTTGCTGATGCAAATCTTTTTTAACACCGTGATTTCAGTGATGCTGTTTCCTTGGCTCACGTATACACAGTATACACGCTGCGTCCATTAACAGGGCACCAGGGTTGTGTAATTGTGTGCAAATTTCGAAACCGTGATCCTTTTATGGATGTTTAAACTGGGGCCTGGTTAATACACTAAGCTTTTCACCAGCAATACTAATTTAGAGCGCTGAAACAGATTGTGCTTTACGATAAAAATGAGAGTTGTAATGAACAGAGCTGCCTGTTCCTGCTGTTTATTAAACAATAGAAAACTGTTAAACCTCATTAAAGGGGTTTCTTCCTTCAGAAAGCTTCCGTTTTTATTTATTGTTTAAATGTTTTTACATCAGAATGTCGTAAAGGCATCGATTTATTCCTTGACCTTACTGATACGTATATGGTAATGGAGTACTGCGTTTGTGGCATGCAGGAAATGTTGGATAGTGTTCCAGAAAAAAGGTTTCCAGTGTTTCAAGCTCACGGGTAAGCCCACCACCGTTTTGTCCATGTGATAAAGCTCATTTACAGACTATTGCTGTAGAAACACTGAAGGTTTTCTGTGGCATTCAGATACTATATAGGTTACTGTAGTTTTGTGAAAAATTTTTATTGGGTATGCTCGTTCCTGCCATCCAAACGAATATTCATTCATTTTTCTTGTTTCTTAGGTACTTCTGCCAGCTTTTGGATGGCCTTGAATATTTGCACAGCCAGGGAATTGTTCACAAAGACATTAAACCAGGGAATTTGCTGCTGACCACAGATGGGGCTTTAAAGATCTCAGACTTGGGTGTAGCAGAGGTGAGCTACTTTTTCATTGTATTGGATTGTATAAGGCACTCTGTGTTAATGGAGTTACGTTTCAACAAATCCTTTATAAGTTACATGTATCAGAAACCGAGTTTATGGAGTGTTTAATAGAGTGATCTATACAGTAACATAGTAAAGATTACTGTTCAAACACTTGCATTACCTACAGTTTGCTAAAATCATTAACAGAAAGCTTATTTTCTAATAGTCTTTTAAAATCTCATGGCATTTCTTAAGGCGTGGATTAAAAGCGAATACACTTACTCGGCACTAGCATAGCGGCGAATGCTAATTGGAGCTTAGAACTGTCCCGAACTGTTGGGGAGCATTCAGGAGAGGGTTTTCCATTCGCTTGGCTGTCAATTACTATCCTTTTAAGGTTAATGGAGACTTATTTTCATTACGACTACAGTAGTATAGAAGTGAAAATAAAAACGCTATGAACACAGTGCACATCTTCACTGGGAAAGAGATATTGTGATACATGTTCATTGAACTACTGTGTACTGGATCAGAAATTGTGTTTCGGTTTAAGTGAGTCACGCAGCTAGGAATACACAAGTATAAACAAGTGTGCTGAGTACCGAGCAAACGGTGAGAACTGAAACACAAATTTCTGATCAAAAAGCATTGAGAACCAAATTTGATGAATTCCAGTTTGGTTGAGGATCCGAGGTAGCACTGTACTTAAATTTAGCTGCTTAGTTAGGCACTATAGGTAAAGGGAGTGTGAAATGTCACTGGATTCAAGGGAGAGGTTCATATTTAAAAATGAATAAATATATAAAATAAGTAATCTGTAATATCACACAGACTGAACAGGTCCATGAACAACATAATTTACCCTGTTCAAAATATTTCAATATTTGCCTTCATTAAATTACTATAAACAACTGATTATGCTGATATGCATATTTTTTACACTACTTATAAATATTTTAGTATCTGTTAATATTTACTTGTTACTTATTTGACAGGATAAATTACTTTCAATCTTACATGTATCTTCTAAGCCAAGGAGAATGGTTTCCTTTTTGAATCTTGTTCTTTCCATGGCTTATTTCTTATATCGGGAGTTTTTCTTTGCCACTATTGCCCTAGACTTTTACTATTAAAAGTTAATCTAAAATTCTGCTCTTTATAAGTCTGAACTGACTTAACATTTAGAGGTATCCACCTCCAACGAGGCATCTTCTTGAACTATAGCAAGTAGCTCAACACTTAATATTTCACCCAATACTTCTGACCCACTTGTTCATTTACAGGTAATCAATAGCTATTGCTGTCACATTAGCATATTCTTCTCTGGTCTGCACTCTGCTTCAGGCTCTTCACCCATTTGCAGAAGACGACACGTGTCGGACAAGTCAGGGCTCGCCGGCATTCCAACCACCCGAGATCGCAAATGGCTTGGACACCTTTTCAGGGTTTAAAGTGGACATCTGGTCTGCAGGAGTAACACTGTGAGTGACACACAATCACAGAGCTGCATTATCGTGCACCAGACTACTTAGCACAGCCAAAGAACTCTTCTTTTGGTCATGTTTTTCTTTGTTTAAGGTCTTTGTTTGAAATTGAGCTTGTATGGAAGGCTGTATTTATGGTACTGTGCAAAAGTCTTAGGACACCATTAGTTTAGATATACCTTTGATTTAGCAATAGTTTAATGACCTTATACATTATTTCTAAGCCTTTATAGTAGATTACAGACATTAGAATTGTACAATATATTTTTATGTAGTATTAAACACATTAAACAAAGAAAAACAGCTTCACTTCTTCTGGAAAAGTGGTATTTTGGGCTGACAGTTCCAAGTTTGAGCTTTTTGGTTCCCATCATCAATAACTTGTTTTCTTTGGTCACAGTACTGTAAATAAAGTTTATTGTGGTTGTGATATTTCATACAAACTCAGAATATATCTAGAACTGTGTTATCACCACCACAATCTATTATGCTGGAGAAAGATCCTGGTTTGCTGATTCATATTCTCTCAGAAGAGGAAAACAGTCGCATCACCTGGTGTGTGAAAAAGCCAGAGTCCGAGTAGCTCCTATAGAAACAGAAAGAAAACAATTAGATCAAGGCCAGCATGACAAACCATGTTTTTTTTTTTTTTTAATATTTGTTTATTTTTTGCTACACTATTGTGGAGGAATCTGTGCCAAACACCAGTGTGACTTGGTAAATAATTCATTTGTTTACATTTAGTCATGTAACAAATACCCTTATACAAGGAGACCTATAACTTTTCAGGTGATTAAGCATTAAGGGCCTTGCTTAAGGACCCAGCAGTGGCAACGTGAGGTGGGATTTGATAGAAATTCACAAAATTCCTAGGAAACGAGAACAGTTTGCACATGCATGTTTGTACTAAAAGTGCCTAGTGAACCAAATACTTTCCATTAAAAATGTTCTGGTAATCAATGTTGTGATTTTAGTATTAAGTGATTAAAAAAAGCACACAATGCATTCTAAGTAATACATGTTAAAGCTTATATGGGTGACTTGATGAGTCCAGTCCAGGTCCAGTGTTCCCTGGTTGAGTTGTCTGGGTCTGTGTGGAATCTGCATGTCCTTCTCATCTCTGTGGTTTGGACTGTGGTGGCCTAGTGGTTAAGGTACAGGACTATGGACTAGAAGGTCCAGGGTTCAAATCCCACCTCTGCCAAGCTGCCATAGTTGGGTCCCTGAGCAAGGCCCTTAATCCACAATTGCTTGGACTGTAAGACTGTATGAGTTGTAAGTCGCTCTGGATAAGGGCGTCTACTAAATAACATAAATGTAAATGTTTTGCTGGGGTTTCATCCCACAGTAAAAACATGCAAGTTACGTTAATTGATGTCTCTAAAGTGCCCCAAGTATATATGTGTTTGCCCTACCGTGCACTGGTGCCCTGGTGCACTGTTTAGGGTAGCCTTGTGTCTTGTCACAGGATAGACACTGGCCTTTCCCACAAGCCAAATCAGAAGGTAAAAAAGTACATGGAGCTTATTTTGTGCACTAATCAGTCTGTAGTTGTTTGTAAAGAAACAAACATTTCTGTAACGCCACCTTTGTCAAGCAAAGCAAAAATTCACGGTAAATGAGCTTAAAGCTGAAGCTATTAACAAAAATATTTTAATCATTTTACAGCACTAATTTGCAAATGTTAAGCAGATTTGTTTATTGTTCATAAGCAGTTACAGGCGAGTCCAAGTTTCTATAAAGATGCTTACAAAAGTACAAAATGGCTCCTAACCCTCCTGAGTTTGCAGCACTAATCCTTTTCTTTGTCTCCTGCAGATACAACATAACGACGAGCCTGTATCCATTTGAGGGAGATAACATCTACAAGCTATTTGAGAACATTGGCAAGGGAGATTACACTATTCCAGAGGAGTGCGGCCCGCTGCTGACTGATCTTTTAAAAGGTATTTACAATGTTCAGTGTAATCCAATAGAACGTCTTTCTTTTTAGTTATTTGATTAAATCTAGCCTTTAAATTTCTTATTTTTTAGCTACAAAGTCTGTCATTTTTGGGGGGTTTGGCAGCCTTGACATGTCAGTTGTGTAATGCGTAATACAGCCGAATCCGGTTAATAGGACCACCGGTTAATGGGACCAGCCGCTTATTTCGGACCGAAACCTAAAGTACCGACACAAATCCTATTATATACGTGTAATATTATTTGCTTAATCGGACCAAAGAACATGAGTGAATAAGAAAAAGAAGTCGCCACCTAGCGGATGCAAAGCAGATCAGCGAGATATGGGAGGATTCCGGTGCTCTCTGGGAGAATTTATGCTTTTATCAAAGGTCAGGAAATCTAAAAAGTTGTGTTGACAAGAGCAAAACCAGCAGGAGGTGAACACGCCCACCACTTTCTTGATTTTAATCAAGGTCAGTCCGTCAAGAGAACACGTCAGATCACACTGGATAAGTTCTTTAAACGATGACTGGAATTTGGTAAGAACTACTTTTTTACAGTATAATGCTACATGCTGAGTACCTATACATTGTGTTGTAGATCATTTCGAAAAACTTGTTTGCAAATTTATTTTTCAATTAATAAAGTTCGTAAGTAACAGTAGTTCTTGTTTGTACGTTCGCTATACGTGTAAATCCTACAATAAAGGTTTAATAAACATTTAATACGTTACATAGCACGTCCCGTCTTGTAACACAGGGCATGTGTGTTTAATCGGACCAGACTGTTAGGACCAAAACAATCATGTCCTGATGTGGTCCCATTAACCGGAATCAACTGTATATATATATGAGTAGTGTTGAGATGAACTTGCGTATGGATATAAACTGGTGTGTGTGTTGCTGAGATGGCCACCAATACCGATAGCGACCTCAAAGAAGCAAAATAAACAAACAAACAATTCTACAGTAGTTAAATCAGAAGATAAAAGAAAAGAAAACAAGGTGGCAACGACAGGAAACAGCAAACGAATAGTTATGTGATAAAAGTAGAGACGGAGCCTCTAACCTATCCCGTATTCACAGATGTTTATTAGAGAATTACTGTGTCCAAACAGGCATTTAAGGACGCATCAGAAAACGAACGCAGCTCCAGCGGGCTGAGTAGACTGACATTCAAACTCAGGTCTGTACTGCAAAAACCAGTCCGATGAGACGTACTGTCCATGTCAAGCAAACACAATACATCCACAACAACAGACTCTGTTACAGAAAAGAATCTTATTCCTGCTATAACATGGAAGGTCTGTATGTATATGTAGGAGATTAAGAGGATCTGCAGAGATTCTGTGTACAGGAGAGTCTCGGGTTTCATGCTCTGCATTATTGGTGAAGACTCCGTGCTGTTACGCTGGCAGACGTTGGTTCCGCACAGGGCTGTTTTCTTAGAATAAATGCATTTCAATTGAAGGTTAATATTTGAAGTCTCATATTTTCGGTGTTAGTTTAAGCTAATTAACCACAAAACATGTTTTTGTTTTTTATGGGGTTTTTTTCGCCCATGTGGCCAAGGGTGCCAATAATTCTGGAGCTGTCTGTGAAACAGGGACTGAAGATTTTTGGTTACAGGGCAGACAATTTCTAAATAATGACATATGTATGCAATTGCAGATTTCCTGTTTGGTACCGCTGAGTCTCAAAGTGAAAGTCCTGCTGTATGTCTCTGTCACTCGGGTTGATTATCCATCCGAATCTGCCCAACAAACCGACAGGACCTTATTCTGTTCCTCAAACAATAGTGTAGTTGTTTGACCCCGGATCGATGGAAACCTTGCTTAATGACCGTCGAACCAAAATTCTGTGTTACCTGTGTTAGAGAGGAAACACCAAGCGCTGTTTATAAGGTTTATGAGGAGAAAGAGTTAAAGGAATGATCCAGGGTTTCTAAGCTAATGTTATACGTGTTATCAAAAGAGAAAAGGACAGAAAACCTGGGCAGTTCCTGGACTCAATCAAACGAGCAGTATGTAACGCACAGCTATGTCAGTGAGGTGATGTAGTGGTGTACAAGGCGGCTCCAGGGACGCAGGTTCGATCTCCGGTTTCTGCTTTGTTTTAGTGAGTGTAAAGAATGAGTTTGTTTGTAAAAGCCCCGCTGTTTTATTACTTTAAGTCCAGCATTTTTACCTAACCAGACAATAAAGATAAATGAATAAACAAGAGATATAAAGGAAATATAAAACAACAGCTGGGGCAACACAGTCGCTCGGTGGGTAGCAGCGCTGCCTCACGGGTTTACTCCGGGTACTCCCGTTTTCTTCCACAGTCCAAAGACATGCTTGTTAGGTTAATTGGTGTCTCTAAACTGACCATAAGTGTGTGTGTGTGTGTGTGTGTGTGTGTGCCCTACGATGGATTGGCGCCCCGTCTAGGGTTGTTCCTTGCCCTTGTGCCCAGAGTTGCCGGGTGGGCACCGGCTGGCCCGCGACCCCGTGTGGATTAAGCGGAAGATAATGGATGGATGGTAAACTACAGCTGGTACCCTGTCCTACCAAAGCTGCTTTAATACACGCTGGTCAGTGTTTCGTGCCAAATTAACGTCGGTGCGAGCGCTGCTCCGACCCAGATGTCTACCCATAATGATTTGTCCCTTGTTAAAGTGGTCTTTAACCCTAAAAATGTCTCCCACATCTACTACGAAAACAGCCTGTCAACTCGCCGTCTAATGTGATCACGCAATTAAAGTTATTTCTTATTATCTTCGTACAGTTGGTTGATCGATGTGTTATAATGCTGTATTATTATTGTCCAATACACCAGAAGTTCACCGATTCTAAATCCATCGAGAATGTCCCTTAGTATGTTACTCTTTGAGTTGTATAGCAGGACCTGAGATCCTCTGAAGCTCTGAGATTCGTTTTACTTGGTCATTTCATTAGGTAGCTAGTAAATTAGTGGAGGTATTCAGGGCGAGACAGATGGACAGATGTACCCTGCCCTCCTACAGCGTGGAGAGGGAATTTAACGACCCCTGTTTCACACAATCTGAAACTGTCCCCCGTGACTTTTCCCCACATCTACCACTGAGTAAAGCTGGTGAGGCTACGCAGAGACGCACAAACACTGCGCATACGTCACAAATACTCGAGCGATTAGGAGATGTAAAGCTTACTCAGACATACGACAGCCGAGGGGACCAAACGCAAACACATGCAGACCTTTGCACAAGATCCCAACGGGAAATGAGTTCAGAGCCACAAACACAAACATATCCATCTCTTGCGGAGCTATTGTTTTAGTTCTCCGAGACTCTGAGGAAATGGAAAGAAACTGGATATTGAGCACTCACTCGAGAGACCTCGTTGTAGATTATTAAGCTAGGAAGTCAAGAACGTGAGAAGGAGCGAGAGAGAACGAGAGAGAACTTCAGAGGCGGCAGAAGTGTTCCCAGATTCACAAAGACTTCCTTGAGGGTGTAGATAAAACAACAGGGCAGTCGAGAGGCAGTCTGTAAGCGATTTGAGCATTTCTCAGTTCCTTCCTAACCTACGCTCACGTTTCGTACGCGGCTGTAACGTCTCACCACCCGGCTGGGCAAAAAGATAGACAGGCTCATACTGATCTAGAACCATGGCTCCCAACCTGGGGTCCCTCTTACAGGGGCACGAAAGGCTTTGTATGCTCTGACGTTAGATAAATCAAATTAAATCAAGACAATTACTGGAAAATATCCGTATATGAAATGACTGAAAAATATTTAATGAGCTTGTATTTAAAATTTGATTTTAAAAGTTTACTTTTCTTGAATAGAGAAAAGGAGGCAAAATGAAAACAAGGGAACAAGCTATAAAAGAAAAAAAATCTGTTTTGAAAAATTTGCAATGAATCTCTGTATTGTTTTGTTTTGTCATTTTTTTGGGGGGGGGGGGGGGCACAGCTTTTCTTAGATACTTGTAAGTCGAAGGGAAAAAAAAGTTGGAAACCACTGCTCTAAACACAGCTAATGAAGACAGCACAGAACATAACATGAACCTTAATTCACTTCCATCCTGCAAAAAAAGTTGTGTTTAGGAATTAATCTGTAACCTAAAACATATGGGATCAGTTAATGGAGCTGAGTCCAAAGTAGTTTGTCTCTCTACTCAGCTGTTAATCACCTGAAATCTTGTCTTGTGTGTGTGTGTGTGTGTGTGTGTGTGTGTGTGTGTGTGTGTGTGTGTGTGTGTGTGTGTGTGTGTGTGTGTGTGTCTGCGCACGGCCGTTACAGGCAGCAACACAGTCACCCCAGCCCACCGTCTTTAACCTCACAAAGGACATTCAGGATGCAGTGTCCATGCCAGAACTGGGCTTTCTTCACTCTTTGCCCTTCAGGCTGAGCAACAACACCATACCGCCGGACACGGCTCACAATCTTACCCAGGTAAACCAGGAAAATACAGCAGCCGTGAATTCCACACCCAGTTAAACAAGCTCACCGATCAAGCGTACAAGCGTTTACAGACTTTGTAGGTCATCGAGCTGTAGAAGTGAGCTGTCTAAGCAGCAGAGCAGCACCAGATCTGAAAAACAGAAGTAGTGAAATGACACCGTATTTCCACCCTCGGTTCGACTCGTGGCTCAGTGCCTGGGCTTTCAGTAACTCGAAGATTGCACAGAGTTAAACAGATAGCCATGCTACCGACACGCTGATCAAAGGCTGTGGCTCTGCACAAACGTTTTAATCATGACTTTGTTCTGAGGCACAGAAAAGATATAAGACTAGATATAATATAAAAAGATATAATCGTTAAATGCAGCTCAAAAGCGAGACAGGTGCTCCCTGTCGTTACGATCGGAATACGATCATACACAAAAATAGACTGTACTGAATTTTGAATTTCATATTTTAGACTTTTTTTTTTGCAGTACGATACCCTCCAGAACTTTTACACTCCCGTGCTAAATGAGGAAACCAGCAGTGTGTGATGTATGGAGTCACATGGGACATGGAGTGATGGGCGCTGAATGTAGTGAGGCCGTGGTCGTGACATTAAACTTGTCTGGGTCTTCTCTCCAATACATGAATTAATAATTTAAATAGGCAGCACGGGGGTTCGGTGGGGTAGCACCGCCCCCTCACAGCAAGAAGGTCCCGGGTTCAATCCCAGGGTGGGGGCGGCCTGGGTCCTTTCTGTGTGGAGTCTACATGTCCTCCCCGTGTCTGCGTGGGTTTACTCCGGGTACTCCGGTTTCCTC
>JAVSBV010000067.1:2339311-2349617 GCA_033117975.1 Parotocinclus spilosoma | reverse complement strand
TACAATAAAGGTTTAATAAACATTTAATATGTAACATAGCACGTCCCGTCTTGTAACATAGGGCATGTTCGTTTAATAGGACCAGTCGGTTATTAGGACAAAAACGATCGCGTCCTGATGTGGTCCCATTAACCAGAATCGACTGTGTACGAAAAAGCACGTGACCTGGAAGTGGCAATTCCAAAAACAGTGGAGTTTGAAATTAAGGATTATGTTGATGAAATTAGTTAAAAGAGAAAAGCGATGCGCAAAAATCAGCGTCACGACCACCAGATCATTCAATTTCACCCATCGCTACAAAACCCACAAACTTTGTCTTTTGAGCTAACTTATTGGGCTAATCAACCATCAAAAAAGAAAGCATACTATTTATTATGTGTCAAATTTGGCTTCAAATCAATCACAAATTTATTTTAAAAAAACAACAACAAAGTAGCCAATATTGAAATTGTACTTCAATACATAAAAATGAATTCGGGCTTCTGACATGCTGTGTGTTTGCCATGATAAGTTTGAGAGACGAGTTAAAACTCAAAGAAGATATGCAACAATATTTGTCAACGCTGGAAATAAAATTCAACTCTTTCTGACCAGTCTTTTACTGATTTTGGTTTGGGAACTGTGGAAAATGTGGAGTTAGAGCATCATCATTTCGTATGGTTTCACTTTAAGACTTGCATGGCTCATAGTCGGGACTTTACTTGAGTTACTTGAATATTATCACATTAAACTCGGACTCGCTTGAGAGAGACTTGAACGTATTGGACTCACTCCCACCTCAACAACATGATCAAATCAAATCTCAGGTCTAGTTTTTGGATTTTGGAGACATTCAGCCACCATAACCAACTTTAATATCAGTCGTCTCTTTTTCACCCCCTGAAAAATCACTTGCTTGTCTTTATAATTCTATTCCAGTTATTTTCCCACAGAACAACAGCTTCATACACGAGAGGGTCTTTTGCTACTTTCCCCTATAATGCAAACAAACAGAGGCTGTGGTGACAGTGAAGCCTCGAGCCATTTCTGTACGGCATTTACCGTCACCGCACTCAACTGCTTGAGAGGTGCAACAAAGGTCGGAAATGCAACGGGAATCCACCTCGGGGAAAAGAACTCACACAGTGGCGAGCATTTCCAATCACAGCCCACATGACCTGCCTTTGAGTCCTGCCTCCTGAGGCTCACGGTGACGTCATAGTGGGGAATTGAAGTTTTTTCACCCCAAAATAATTCAGCCAGGGATTCCTGGGTCGTCCTGTATTTAGAATTAGTCCAGAAAAAAAGCAGAATGTGAACCAGACTTGGTTACTCAGGATACTAAAGTGAAATCAAAATACAGTCGATTCTGGTTAATGGGACCAGCTGCTTATTCGGACTAAAGTACCAAAACAAATCCTATTGTATAGTGTAATGTTTATTTGGACCAAAATTCTGCTTAATCAGACCAAAGAACGTGTACATTATGTAATATCTGTGAAGAAACTCTTCGTCTCTGGCATCACTACCCGAAAACTCCTGAGTTTCTCCCCAGCCCTCTACTGCCACCTGCAGGTCTTTGCCTAACATTTCCACTTACTACAAAAAAAAGCCACAAGTTGCTACTTAGCCACAGCAAAAGCGTGTCAGATCAATGAACAAAGTTAGTAAGCAACAGTAGTTTTTGTTTGCAAGTTTGCTATACGTGTATATCGTACAATAAAGGTTTAATAAACATTTAATATGTTACATAGCACGTCCTGTCTTGTAACATAGGGCATGTACGTTTAATCGGACCAGCCGGTTATTAGGTCCCGATGTGGTCCCATTAACCGGAATAGACTGTATTTCAAAATGAGCAAATCTACCATAGGTCTCCATAACCACTCCCCTCGGCTCAAGCTTCAAACCCAGCCTGGGGTTCAATCCCAGGTAGACAATATATTTTTATCCAATTTAACAGTATATACTCTCACTTCATTAGGGACACCACCTTGTACTACACTCATCCTTCCACTTACCATATATACTGCTCACAAAAATTAGGGGTTATTTCAAAATAAAATGTCTGCAAATTTTTGTGAGCAGTATAAATGCACTAGTCCTAAAACAGACTGTAGTCCATCTGAGAAAGATGTACATGAGTGCATCATGTAGAAGAAAGCTGGAAAGCGGCGCTGAAAACAATAAAACTGCAATTTTTGTGTAAGGAAAGTAAAGGTTTGGTTTGATATCGTACTGAATGCAAGTTATGCAGCTTTTCCTTATTACCTAATAAGGACTTGCTACACCTTTAATAGGTTAAATGTTTTCATTGCTTTACATTTGGGAAATGAAGGACAATGTCTGATGAATTATATAAATGCTCTTCATCAGGTACTGTCGTGTGGACAAGACGTGTAATAGCAATTCCATTTTCTTCTTGGACATTTACCCCTCTGAACTTTCTGTTAAGTGGGCAAATACAAACTATAGCAACACAGAATATTCAGAAGAACTTCAGATTTTTTTTGATTTTTTTTTTAAAGGAGTCGATAAACAAATGAGGTACCAATGCATAACCATTTATTCTAGTAAAAGGACTGGCATGAGATGGCATTAAAACTACAGGGAAGTCAAACGTTCAACATCATTACTTGTTTCCTTCTCACATGCAGACCTGTGCAGGAGTGGGATCTGTCGACCACAAATACATAAGTTCAGTCACTAGTCTACTGTTTCCTCAACCACCTTTTGGTTGGAGTTTGGGTCAAAATGTGCACACATTTGTATGGTGTTTTTACACAGATGTCATGACATTACAGAAGTGGTCTATTGCTATATATATATATATATATATATAAACTGCTCACAAATATTAGGGAGTATTTCATTATAAAATACGCCCTATTATTTTTGTGAGCAGTTTAACCTGTGGCCCCTACATCGACTTTATTAATTGGTTATTCATATTTTATATATATTTTATGACTTGTATTGTTTTTTCTTTCTTTTTTGCTAAGTTTTAAGCACAGTGGTGTTGATCATGCTTCTCTAGCATGACTTGGACAGTGTCATAGCATGTGACTGACCTCTTGGGATGATCTGATGTGTGTGTGTGTGTGTGTGTGTGTGTGTGTGTGTGTATACACTATAAAAATATATGTAATAATCATATATAACTCTGTGTATGTCTATATCCAGTATACTGTATATGTGTCTATCAGCATGGCCTAGTGGGTATAGATGGTGTTCTGAACTGTTTCTACATACGTCCTCATATGCTGCTCACAAAAATTAGGGGATACATCTAAAGGAAATACTCCATAATGAAAAAGTCCCTCCTATTAGTAAGTATAGATTTGTGTTATGTTCAGTGATTAATTGAGGTAATTGTTGTTTATTTTATATCATAGCATTATGTATTAATAGAAATATACTATGGGACAGAGACGGTGTGCTGCTGTAATTTATTGAATGCAAAAAGGAATAGCTGTATGTGACGTTGGGGCTAAGTGCAAAGTGATAAGGATACTAGTCAAATACGCTCACAATGGGGCAATTAGCCTAACGCATGTCTTTGGACTGTGGGGTGAAACACGGCCATGCAGAGGACAACTCGGCACAGACAGAGTCTGAGGTCAGGCTCGAACCGGGGATCTGGACCTGTGCAACAACATCTTGTGCCACTGTGCTGTGAAGAAAGGTGAAGATTCGTCCATAAAACCAAACTGAATTTAAGAGGCGAGAATGAGGTAAGACCTTTCTCATAACAAATAAGAGCTTGACTCCTGGTGTCTGAATCTTCCCTCTGATTCCGAGTGTCCCCTGTCTCATAATAGCACCCTGTGAACTATTTTTGACCTGCATTTATTTATGGCCCCCTTAATGTGATTTTTGGAGGTTCCTGTTATTGCATCATCTACAGGTAATGGGTCGTGTTTAAAGGCTGTCTGTTCCACAGCTTGCTACTCGATGTGTAACGTGAGAACAAAGTAACAGTAAAACGTGAGTGCGTATTGATTTCGGATTATTTTATGTCCTTAAGGACTAGTGCTTGGTGGCTAGGGTTCATGTGTTAGGTTATTGTGTAACAGCAGGGTTAGTATTTTACAATCGAAGCTCTTATATGAACCAATGGAAAAAGTGTTCTTCAGCTGCAGACGTAGTTTATTAAATGTGACTATGCAACATCAGCATTCCGCCCAGTTTCCATATTCAGAACATTCAGTGCTGATCTACACCAATTAGACAAACCATTAAATGTGAATAACACTGATTGTGTGATGCTCCATGTTCTACTGGCAAACCTTGCGTCCTGGAATTAGTGTGGATTTTACTTTGACAGACCTCGAGGACTTGATCACAATCCGATCAAGCATCTGTGAAATGTGCTGGATAAGTAAGTGAGAGCCTTGGAGGTGCCACCTTGCAGCTTTAGTTGATTTGACTTAAAATATCTGTTATTGGCCTTTTGGTGCCACATACTAGAGAACACCTTCAGAGGGACTCCTTGTCTTGGTAGGTCAGAGATTTGGTGTCACAAATAGGATCTAGCTTTGATCTGGTCAATCAGTATGACGCTTTTTTGTCTGCGAACAATGAGCCATATACCCGTCCACCTTGATATGATCAAGCCCAAGCCTGCTTAGCTCGAGCATAGCTTGCTCATAGCTCTTTTTATATAACAAAATAGGTCATTGATAAATACAATATGTAATTCATACTGAAAAGCTGCCTATAAATAATACCAAGGTATAAAATGGAAAGTGACTAGTAAGTGACATTTCTGATGCCTCCTAAGAGTGATACCATCGTACAATCAAGGACACTTGGAGAAAATGAGATAAATAGCATGACTCTTGGGGAGCAGTAAAGTTCCTCTCAATCAAAAGTGCAATATTAATTTTACTTGCTTTCACTATCATTTTGGATTTTGGATGTGTGCTATTAACATTTATATGAGCTTACTTTTCACAAGCAGGATGTGCCGTGGTCAAAACAGCAAAGCTGAGCAAGAATTGACACAGGGATTAACGAGGGACACTATTGAATTATGGGGAATTAATGACTAAATCGCTTTAATCTCAGACACGAAGGGAGAAATTGGATTACGATTTTGAAGAATAATGTAGGCAGTATTGGAGAGACCCATATTTGAGCTAAATTCTGTTCTAATCTTTTGGGAGAAGCCGAGCTCGTTTTCTGTCCTCGCTGCTTCTCCTAAATTGTAATTAACAGAAGTGCAAAGTAAGTGGTTATTACTTTTTGCTGAGGAATGATGTTTCCCAAAGCACCGTAGTTTTCGTCGTTTCACAGTGCAGCTTTAGAAGTGTCAGCACTGACTCTTTAAGAGAAAGTACATAGTCACCATTTAAACGTTACTTCCTGCATAAAGATTTTTACCAGGTTTTCCCTTCTTTATGATAGCAGCACTGCCCGGTCAATCCTGCACTAAGGAACAGAGTGGCTGTCAATACTACACACATGCATTATTAATCTGAGGACAGCTGAGTTTATGGTAGAGGGACATTGGCTTGCCTTCACACCTCAAGCGTTACCCAGTTTATTTACCTCCTCCATACTCTGAGGTGTCCTGCTGACAGAGAAGGCTATTATCTAGTGCTTTCTAGGGCTGTTACATCTGGTTGAGGTCTGTTGAGGTGCAGGTCAGGGTCGCCATGCGCTCCTGACTGCCCTGAGTCCTCCTCAGACTGGTGTAAAGTCGCTCATCTAGGTTGCTCACCAGTTTGTCTGAAGTGCTGGTGTTCACAACACTGTGCATGTAACTTTTGTCCATCGGCTCCTTCTCTGCTTGATAAATGTTTTCTGGAGTGTCCACGTCCATATGCCACATAATGTCATCTGTCTTTACAAGATCAGTGTCCATGTCCGCCACCTGCGACTGTCTGTGTGGCTTAACGGGATGCCCAGCACCCACACAATCCTTCAATACCTCAGAGTCCTCCAAATTGCTATCTTGTGAAGGGCTGCAAAACAGCAAAGTGGAATGACTTTCCATTACTGACTTTACTACGGGACTGGTGTTGTTACTGCTGTTGTTGGAGTTGTCCTCAGGCATTGGCCCCGAGCCCGGGGCCTTGGATGATTCCGTGTCTTCACTGACTGCTCCCTCATTGGCTTCCTCTTCTGCAGCACTAGCAATACGTGGCAGGGTGCTGTGGTATCGCGTGTCCAGTGGATAGTTGGCACTGTCGCCCCTTCGCAGCGCATAGCTGCGCTGTCTTTCCAAGGAAGGCGAGTAACGTGCCCCTCCGGGGTCACTGTACTGCTTGGTGGACTGCCACTGCTTGCGCAGGTGGATCCGTGAACGGTGCCGATGCCGAAGAGAAGGCGAACCCTGCTGATCGAATTGAGGATCATGACGCAAGAATTCATTAAACAAAGCCTCGGTCTTCTCATCAATGCTGTAGTCTCGCCGACGAAAGTGAGACCTAGGTTTGGGTTGTGCCTGCGGTTCAGCAGTGTCTCTGAGTAAAACGCTTGGTTCGCTTTGTGGCACGGTGCCAGGACCCTTTGACTCAATTTTAATGCTGCTCTCTGTAGCTTCATCTTCAAGCTCCTCCTTAAAGAGGCGCGTCTCGAAACTCTCGCACACTGTCCCCTTCCGGCCAGCATTTGTGAAAAAGCGCCGCCTTTCCGATGCCGTTTTGCCAGTGGTGCTTCCGAACAGACGGAGTTCCTCTGGTGCCTTGCACGGCGCCTCAATAGAAGCATAGCCACTGTCCATCTGCAGAAGCTTCCTGCTTACAGCATCGCCGTCACTGCTTCTCTCCGAGTCCATGCTGTCCCTGCCGTTTCTCCTATAATTCGCCTCTCTAGCCACATCATCATAGGGTAGCTCGCCACACCCATCAATATCATCATCTATATCTTGCGATTGGTAACTGGGCACACCTGTTCTGCTGGCACTAGTGCCCCCAATTGAACAGATGCTATCAGCATCACTGCGTGTGGAGTCTCTGTCATTGCTGCTCAGATCAGAGGAAGCATACTGCTCAAGCGATGCACGTAAGCTCCAGATGTCCCGGTACATGTTAGGATGATCCAAGCTTTCCTGTCTAGTCACAAAGCCAAACTCGGTGGATCCTTCAGCATTAGTGTCTTCTCCACCGGTTGCTCCAAGTATAACCCCTCCTTCCACCTCTTTATCCACTTGAGCACCATTGTATTCTGAGATGTGGACAGATTGAGTCTTACCTTCTTCAGCCCCAAATCTGACCTCCAAAACTGCCTTTACCTCTAACCTGCAGGACAGCGAAATGAAAAAAAAAAAGTGAGTCATCTTGACAGCAGGAGCTAAGTCATACTAGTTATTAGTGATGAGGCAATTGCAGTGGTGCATTAGTCAGCCCTAGTGGCTTTTAAGTAATGACTTTGAGTTAGGGTGCCATGAGTGTATATTTGGCCAAGAATCCTTTCTGCTCATCCTCTTGACGCATTAAGATTTATGTGGGTTTTCACTTGATAAAAGGAACTGATCAAATAATCTATTCATTTCTGAGTTCACATACATACAAATAACATATAGTCTTCAAAACTGTAAGAATATGGTCTATTTTTTAGTGAAGTCATAGGTTTCATTTCAATTCAATTCATCACCCAACACATTGCATGAGTAGTGTTTCATGTTTAGTAAAACATAGGATACATAAGGGAGGCCAAAAATGGCATTTAATTTGCCAAACATCTTACCTTGAATATGAATATATTTACTCATATAATATTTACTCCTATAACATATCAGTATATTTTGAACAAACAGTAGATGTTAGATCTGCCATACAAATCAGGCTAGCATACCTATCGCTAACAAACTACAACTTGGAAAAACAGGGTCAGAAACACATACACCCCCACAAACACACCAGTTGGAGTCAGCCCAAAGTGCTTCATTTACACAGTGCACAAATCCCATCTAGACACTGTTTTATATCTTTAACACTCTTGTAGCCCTCCCTCCTTGGCCAGGATACTAGTGTCCGTTCTCCTGTTTTGGGCAATTTACCCCCTCCAAAGAGAAGAGAAGAGAAGGAAGAGGACATATCCCCTACAGAACAATGCCTATTTGTTAAGTTAATTAGATTTTTTTTGGTGCAGATAAGCTCAGTGCAACAAGGAATAAAGAAGTGGATGCCTAGACTGTACCTGCTAAGTGAGGCTGTTTGGGGTGAAAAGCCCGCAGGTGATGGCTCCAGTGAGCCAGCCGAGAGTCGCCTAGGTGCTTCACTTTGTGGGTGAGAGGGCATGGGGCACAGCAGAAAGTCGGCTCCTGCAATTGCTCCTGATTGCTGGAAGTCCTCCTCTCCCTGATCCAGCGTCTCACTTGCTGCCCTCTGCCTCTGAAATGCTTGCCTCCGTGGGGATCCTGTACCAGAATAAAAGCACACGGGTCTGAAAATGGTTTCTTATCAGAGTAATGGATTGCTTAGCTGTAAAATATGCATTACAAGTAAGGCAGAAAGAAAGATATGCACAGAATGCACAGAAGCAAATGAGGTCACCATGTCCAGGCTCTGTGGTTTGCCAGTGTTCCAGTAATAACAGGATGTAATGGGATCTAGGGCTCATTAAGAGGAAATGAACATGTCACGCTCACTGACCTTTCACATCAGGTGAACGATAATGCAATTTTACATCATTCATTTAGCAGACAGAATCTCTTTGTTTTCCCTGCTCTCGTCTGCTGCCACTTCGGAATCACGCTGAGCTCGTGGTCAGCCCTCAGCTATCAGCACTACTACTCGACCTACACATTTATTGATCCTAGATTGATTGGTCTCTAAAGGGCTGTTCATTGAGCCCGACATAGTGCTAAAGCCTGGCTTTCTTGTAGATGTCATGTTGCTCTCGAGCAACATTTCCCAAACAAGTCATAAAGGATCCCTCAACAATCAACATGTTTTACTCCTTACTTCTCAGCTCCATTGTACAACATATTTCATGCTCTTGCTTGCAGCATTTATCTGGCTCCCAAGAGCAATAGTAATAACTATTTATGGTTCATGAGGGGCTGGAATAAAGACATTAGACGATAAAAAGTAGCCCAGACCAACGCAGTGTGGAATCAGTGTCACCATTTTTATAGACTGAAGACCTGAATGGTAAATTACATACTAGATTTAAAAGGTATACAGTTATTGGCTCGAAATATAAAAAAAATAATAATATAATGAATTAACTCGTATTCCCTAATTCTAAGAAAAATAAATAATGTCAACATTTATTACCCAAATGTTTAGTGCCTCTGTTCAACCTCCATGTGCGCTTAACGTCCTGGTCTAAGTTTGCCTTAGGCCACCACTAGATTAGATGATAATTAGATAATGACCATATATAATTATTTCTCAGACTCCTCATTAGAATACAAGCAGGAAATACGGGAAATTGTTATATAGTATTAAAAACAGCTATATAGACTTCTACAGGCTACAGTTGCAAATATTAAGTGTGACCTGCACTTACTCATGAGTAATAGCAGTATCTGGCAGCTTTATCTGGATGCCATGTTGACCCCTCTACATTCTTGAAAGGATAATGGCCAAGAAATCACTCATTTATTAGTGGAATGAATGGGTGAGAAGGCTAAGATATGCTAAGCTCATAAAGATTGGAATGATGATCAGTGGAAAAGAGTATTACAGAGTTTGGAATCATTTTTTGTTTCCAATCATCAATAATATGTTATATGTAGTCGTTTTGTCATTGGTAAAACAACAAATATAATGTTGGCCTAAGACTTTTGCACAGTACTCCAAGTCATGTCCTTTTGAAGAATGTTTCTTACCTCTCATGTCTAGACTGGCTGCTCTGTTGCTGCTGTCTAACTTCCACTTTTTAATGGTGAAGTAAGGGCTGGCACCCTCCAGACTTGCATGGCGCCTGAGACGGGACAAGAAGTGTAGCATGCTACCCTGCCCTGTGGATGAGCTACCACCTCCTGCTGTTGTTCCACATGCTGCTGTCACTGGAGGGTCACCCTCCATCCTCATAGCAGCACTTCCCATCGCCTCAGTCTGAGAAAAGAAGAAACACGGTAACATGACTGAAGAGTGATTTCACACACTCTCTATTGGAGTCAATTCAATGTTTGATCTAAAGTGGACTCCAGTTCCACTTACCATACAAAAACACTTTACACACTGCTCACAAAATAAGGGCATATCCCAAAATTCAATATACTGTAATCAAATACAGTCGATTCCAGTTAATAGGACCACCGGTTAATGGGACCAGCCGCTTATTAGGATCAAATCCTAAAGTACAGAAACAAATCCTATTATATACGTGTAATGTTATTCGCTTATTTGGACCAAAATTCCACTTA
>JAVSBV010000067.1:2314881-2339211 GCA_033117975.1 Parotocinclus spilosoma | reverse complement strand
CTCACACACACACACTTTCTCACACACACACACACACACACACATACATACATACATACATACATACATACATACATACACACACACACACTAATTCATTCAAGAACATGTTGAATAACAGATTTACTAGAACAGTACAAAGCCATAAATCACATTTTCAGTGCTCTATGCTGTGTAGGAAGTCTAGTTGCGTCGTATTGCACACGTGTGGTACTAGTCTACAGTAAACAGAACAGTGGATTGTGCACTGCACATACTGTGTGACAGTATGCATGACACAAGATAGCAGCGTGCACATTTCTTCTATAAGTATCTAATAAGAATAATACTGCATAGTAAAAGACAATTCTGGCAATAGTCATGCTGTTACAAAATGTTATATTACAAATACAAAATGTTATATTACTAAAACAGCATTTTTTCCCAAGTGCATATTGTCTATTGATAAACATGTATAGAACCATTTTAAGAGAAAATCTTAGTCAAATAAAACCCAGCAAAAACTTTCAAAAAGGTTTCACAAACACCGTTTAGTACAAAAAGCCTAAAGGAACTGCTCACAAATTAGGGTATATTTCAAAACAAATGTTTAATTTTCCTAATAAAATATCCCCAAATTGTGTGAGCTGCGCGCGCGCACACACACACACGTGCTTGATCTTTAGAACCTAATCTATATTATTTAAAATTAAACGCACACAATTGCCTGTGTAAATGTAATGTGTATAGGCCACATTAAAGAGCACAAAACAAATTTTAGCTCACACTGTGAGTCTTGAGCTCACACTGATTCAAATACTCCAAGTGGTACCCTGCCTCTTTAGACCTGGTTAATTGTGGAGAAGTTCAACATCTTCTGCATGGAAATTCACAAAGGTAGAATGCTTACAAATGAACGTGTTTTTAATGAGAGAAAATCATCAGATGACAACAGAATTCTGAGGAACACCAAGTTTTACGTATTTTCCAAATGTCACCTAATCTTCTTTGTGAGCGTGAGAACGGTGGCAATAAAAACAACTACAGGGTTAAAGCCAAGTACTGAAAAGTTATACAAAGGAGCGACAGCATACTCCACAGTACACTAGGCTGGTATCATGTGATATCACATTAGTTCAGATTAAAAGTACATAAATACACACAAACACCAGGATCTGTCACCCACCAGGAAAGAGGCACATTTAATCGCAAAGCTAGTCTTGCATGACACCAATAATCTTTAAAATAAAAAATAACCCATAAATGTCCCCTACTTTTTGTGAGGAGTGTATATACACAACCAAACATGCATAGAGTGGATCAGAAAAAACATCTCACAAGGTGCTTACTGCTTTCCATATCACACAATCTTAGTTGACAAATTATTTACCAGTAATTACACACAAAATGAATATCAATTTTTTTTATTCTATATTTACCTTTTCCATCATCTCTCTCTCCTTTCTTTCACCTTCTTCCATTAAACTTCTTTCTTCCTCTGCCATTTCCTTGGTGATGACCACCTCCCCAAGCTGACCTTGTGATGCACATACACATACAGCCATTAACACCAAGAAGGGTTGTACGAGTCTTAAACATAGTTTATTGACTTACATGCAAAGGAACGACGAATCGGTAAGGTATTAAAAATTCCGAGTTAAGCTTCATACCTGCACCAGTAACCTTCATTGCAGCTCCTTCTGGCTCCTCACACTCGTTAGGTTTAGGACAAAGGGGAGAAACACTACGAGAACCCTCTTTAACGTTTCTAATGGAAAATAAGAGAGCAGTTTTACTTATATTTCTACAATAGCAAACTTTACAAAATCTAAACAAATAAAACATAATGCGTGAATGAAATTAAACTACTTACCCACTCATTTTAGTTGTTAGGTCCGACAACACGCAAAGCCACTAATTATTTTTAATACTACCGGACCGTTTTTACAAATCCTTGAGAAAATCTGACAATCTGCCCAATAAGGAAAGCACTGTTCCTTTTCAACACGCACAGATATCCTAACAACTCACCAGCACAGATATAAATGTACCCCAACTCCAAAACAACTACTAATAACAAATAAAACGTTTTTTTTTCTCTATAAATGCATGCAAAGCATGAAAAATCCTAAACTCTACCACACAACCAACTGCACAACGCCAACATGCCGCTCTGACTATATACACAGTAAACCCAGCAGTTTCGCGCCATTCCGGGCGCAACCATTGTAATTATGGGGTGTGCATACAAATCGATTTATAATTTTAAAACTCAATTTCGTCTAAAATTATAACATTATTATGGCATATTTTAAGTATATAGAAAATAATTTATTATGTTTGTGTTGAACAATATACACTAAGTATTTTAACTAATTTACTCTATCAACTACATAGTACTGGACTCCCCTGTCTATAAAATGTATGCAACCCCCTTGCTTTACGTTTCCCGCGAAAGCCTTTGGCAGTGATACAGACCACGCCACAGCTTGTTATAAAATGCGCTTATTTAACAGAAACCTTTATATAAAACTTTTATGAAACGTATAACGTATAACTTATGAAACAGAACTCCGAAACTGGCCTAAAAGTACAAGCAAATCGCAGGACAGAGCGAATATGAATTTGTTCAGACCTGCCTTTATTCTTTGTGCCATAGATTCAACAATGTGCTTGTTCATATTGACCTGGTAACATCATGAATTTGCTGCAGATTTGTCACATACACGTCCATGATGTGAATTTTCCTTACCACCACATAATAAGGGGCTATTGGATCTTTATCTGATGACTGTGGAGGCCAGTTTGAAGAAACCAGTTTGAGATGATCTGAGCTTTGTGACATATTAAAGATTTGTGGACTGTTGTCATAAAGGGATGGTCACTGTTAGGAGCAATACTCAGGTAGGCTGTGGTGTTCTTATGATGCTCAATTGGTATTAAATAGCAGAAAGTGTTGCCACCAAACCACCCAACCCAACCACGCATCGAATAGTGATCAGTTTGTGTTCTGTGCAAAATTATTGTTTTTTTTCCTGAAGTGGAGAAGAAGAAAGCACCACCAAACTTTTGTGCCTTAAGTATAGTCAAACCAAGGAAATGGTCAAACCTGCAGCAGTACTCTAAAATTGAAACTTCAAGGTTAAAACATGTTGCTCTCTAGTTGTAATTGTTTCTGCCTCTTTGTAACTGTGTCACATGCAGACTGCTTCAATAAATTTGTTGAGCACACATTGCAGAGCCATTGAGCAAATATTTTGGTACACCTTGTCGGCACTGCTGGTAATTGTGGTAAAGGTTACAGCCTTAGGCTATATAATGCTGGAGTTGGGTAAAAATACAGCCCTCATAAAACCTGACCTACATGAGTAATCCTGAAATTCCCAATGGCACTATAGTGTAAAAGAAATTAGATCTAAGTCTGATATAATCACCTGAAGTAAAGGCAACTACAGTATATTAAGTATTCCAGTGAATGGATTGGTAGTTGTGAAGCATCATATGGACATTGTCAATGTCTTGTACCTTGCCGAGGAGGCAAGTAACAAAGTACAGGTATTTTGTATGTACTTTGTATTATTTTTGCAGATGTTCATGTAGTTATAGTACTGCTTTGAAGTGACATGGATCTGTACTGATATCTTCCACCATGCATGCTTCTCTCTCTCTTACACACATGCACTTCTCTGCGCATGCGCTCTGCACCTAGCTCTTAGTGACCGTTACAACTGTTTATACTCACTAAAAGACAATTGTGGCCAAACGTTATGAGAATGGCACAAATTTTGTTTTTGAACAAAGTTTGCTGCATCAGTTTTTGTGGTGGTAATTTGTATTAACTGTAGATTGGGAAGAGTGATCGAATGAATTGCAATTGCTATTGCAAAGTCATTCCCTGCAACGAAAATGACCTTATCTAACTGGATTCCATCCACTGAATTTCAGCCCTATAAAATGGCCTACGAACATCATTTCAGTGATGATTTCATTAGCTAAGGAGAAAAAGTTAATGAGGTCAAGACAGTTGATATCACTCTGTCATGCTGATTAGAAGAACAGAATAGTTGCTTTAAAAGGGTAATGGTGCTTTTAAATTTTCTTCTGTTAACCATGCTTACCATCAAGGAAACGTGCAGCCATCATTGCATTATGTCAAAAGGGTTGTTGTACGGTAGCACCCCAATCAACAGTCTATCAAATTATCAAGAACTTTAAGGAAAGTCGTTCAGTTGCAGTGAAGAAGGCTTCAGGGTGACCAAGAAAGTCAAGCAAGTGTCAGGACCGACTACTAATGAGGAGTCAGCTCCAAGATCATGTCAACACCAGTGCAGCGCTTGTTCAGGAATGGCAATGGGCAGGTCTGTGTACATGAACACACAGTGAGATGAAGGCTTTTGGAGGATGGCTTGGTGTCAGGAAGGGCACCAAAGAAGCCAAGACAGACTGACATTCTGCAGGAAGGTAGGGATTGGACTGCAGAGGAATGCGGAGTAAAGTTATGATCTCTGAAGAAACCCCCTTCAAACTGTTTGGGACATCTGGAAAAAATTCTGTCAGAAGACGAAAAGGTGAGCGCTACCATGAGACCTGTGTCGTGCATCCTGAGACCATTCTCGTGTGAGGTTGCTTCTCATCCAGGGGAGTGGGTTCACTTAATAAGAACACTGCCATGAATAAGGAAGGAAAAGGTAACAAAACATCCTTCAAGAGCAACTTCTCAGATCGATCCAAGACAATTTTGAGATTTTTCCAGCATAATGGAGCACAATGGCACAATGCAAAGTTAAACCAAGTGGCTAGGTGAAAACAATGAAATTTTGGCTTCATGACAGGAAACTCTCTAGATCTAAAGCCCAGTGATAACCTTAAAACAGTCAATCCTCCAAAGAGTGTGGACAAACATGAAATTGCAGTCTTAAAGAAGAAAGACCAACACTGTAAATGTTGTCTTTGATTAAACTGGATGTATTTGTTAATAAAACATTGAAAAACGTATGGAATGCTTATAATCAGACATAAGGTGTTATGTTGTCAGACATAAAACAGAGGCAGAAAAAATTTTGGAAGTAACATTTTTTGCTACCCTCAAAACTTTTGGCCACAACCTGTAGTACTATATTAGTATTTAAGAACTTGCGTACATATTCCACCTTAGATCAAAAGTATAGTGATACAGATTGTATGCCCCAGTACAACAAGTAGTCTAGAAAAGCTCCCAGCTACACTCAGTGGTCATCTTCGAGACTGTGAGCCCAGCTCTCTTCAGGTCATTGATTAGGTCCTCTTGTGTAGCTGTGGACTGATTCCTGACCATTCTCAGAATCATCCTTACCCCATGAGGTGAGATCTTGGATGGAGCATGGTTGTCTTCACAAAGAGCTGCTTGCCTGTTGTCCTGTAGCTCACCCCAACCAACCGCAGGTATTCAATTTGATTGTGTATGTGTGTGTATGTATATGTATGTACACACACACACACACACACACACACACACACACACACACACACACACACACACAGTGTGACATGCTTCTGCTCACTCCGTAATTCTACTCTCCATCACAATAATTAGGTGCATCTTATTTGTGTAATCAAATAATTTTATTTGAATTTTATTTGATTTTCTGATTATCTTGTTTAACGTAAATTCAAATGCTTATTTTTTTAATCGCTTTATATTCATTTTGATATATCTCCTAATTTTTGTGAGCTGTTTATTTTGGATCCTGGATACACAATTTCACAATATTCGCAATTCAACCACAAGATGGCAGCAGCTCAACGGTTTCTTAATATTGTTAACGGTCTTCCAATTACTGTCATTCAGTCTCTTTTTTTTCTCCCATCACGTATCTGCCAGTGTATTATTATTAAGCAATTCATGTTTTATAACAGGTGTGTAAATCTGACACTAATGACAGAAATAAAATTGAATAAACTATTGTGCCAATTAAACATAACAGAACAGAATCAGTGTTCATCTAATGCCTTCTTGTTGTTCTTAAAAAATAAATCAGCATTCGTAGTTGATGAACAGTCCTATAGTTCTACTCAGCAACTAAAAAGTTATCTTTTATTACATGGGAACCATTAACAGACTTTTTTTTTCTTCGCAATTTCAGTGAGCAACAGCAACATTTTCCTGAGGCATGTGCCCGAGTAAAGTAGTTCTGATGTGGCCCCTGTAAGCTGGTTATGGTGGTTTAGTGGGTAAGGTACTGGTCTATATACCAGGCTTCAAATCCCTCATCTGCTAAGCTGCCACTCTTGGGTCCCTGAGCAAGCTGAGCATTTGCTAAATAACAAAAATCTAAATCTAAAATATAGAGATGCATGCGGATATTCTGCAAGCGAAATTATGAAAATAAGTAAATAGATCTAATATTATATACAGGACAATGACATTCTTGTTTATGCGATTAAACTGCAACTAGCGTGGAGTGAGGCGCTCCTGTGTGGAAGCAGGGCTCTACAGTGCAAGCGTTTTTTTTGCATTTGTCTTTTATGCAAGAAATGCAAATTTGAATATTTATTTAAGGGCACTTTAATGAAACAAGTTTTTGACCTGAAAGTACATTACAGAGTGTTCATTTGGTCTGTCTCGTTACCTATTGAGTGTCCATGATGCTTCCTTTGTGGGACATTCTCTTTGTAATGCTTTCTAACCACATTCTACTATTTGCTGTTTAACAAAATTGTAATCTTTCCTTCATTTTGGAGAGACAATGAGAGACAGCGGAACACACGAGGAACAGATCAAATGTAGACAAAAGCAAATCTTAGAACTAACATGGGAGAAATATAAGCCCTTCTGTATAATATCTGTGGTTTAGCTTCATTTAGCTACTGGCCAGAAAATCATTGATTTAATCTAATCAGAGTATTAATATGTGAAATTTATTTTTAAAAAGTATATTTACATGCTTACATATACAGTATATTTAGCACGAGACAGACATCGAAGGGGCAATGTACTTAAATCTATGTCATTTTTGTGTCTTCCACAAAGCCTGCAACTAAAGTGTATACATATGTAGGTATAAACTATTTAAAGGATTTTTAAGCAATTATTTTTTATTATTGTAAATCTTTTGGTCATTACAAATGCCACAGCACAATTTTGAGAATGGGTTTGTTGGCTTATTTTGTTATGTGTCATACCTAAGTATTTAGCTATGTTTTGAGTAAATACCAGAGAGCTCTAAATGTGAGACGCTGACATTTCTTTCTGGCAATTGGTCTGATTTGGACACGGCTGGCATACCAGAGACTGATGAGAAGCCAGCTAGAGTGAGACAAAGTTGCCTCTGAAATTCTTCACGCCTGATAACGCAGATCAATTTACAAAACAGCTTTTTGTCAAAGGACAAGACTGCTTTTTTCTTACTGTGCTGGAGCAGTTTTATATTCTGCCTAGCAAGTTTGAGCTGGGTCACGTTTCTTTTTATCAGGTCTCCATTCCATGGGCTATTCGAGACATTGCAAAAATGCCTTAATCTTAAAGTAAAACGTAAACAAAAATAAATCAGCAAATTTGGTGGTTATCACTGACGCAAACACTTAGGTGAAAATTTGCCATTTATGATGTAATTCTCTTGCTGCTATTATTGAATCTAGACTGAATAATTGTTTAGAGTAAACAAGATTCACTGCACTATACTGTCTTGAAGTATTTTTTTCTACATTTGCCATGCTTTTTGGTCACTAGTTAATCTGGTCCCTGTGTTCCCTGGTAACTATCCCAGAGAACACAGGATGCTGCCATAAGCATGCTCTGGATAGGACTAGAATAAATTGCAGGGCTGGTTGTGTTCACTGCTGCAGCACCAGTAGTGATCCAGTGCACAGTCTTATGTCCCTTATACACAGCCAGTAGTTCCTGTATGATGTCTCACCTATTTGGAAGTCACTGCAAGGACTCAAAACCATGTCACCATGGTGGTGCACATGCAGCGCTGACACAATCACCTTTGGTGCATGTGTGCAGGTTATCTCTGAGGTTATCGTGTAGGGCTGGCTGGATGTAAACATATGGAAATGGTCCATTAACCCATTTCCTCCAATGGAGTGTTTTTGTTTTTTCACGCTGCATGTGTACTGTGCATTTAAGAATTTGACAGATGTAGTGAGCTTTTTGACAACAAATATATTTTTGTAAATCTTTTTACAAAATATATTACCAAGAAATTTCCCATTTTTCTGTAACTTGTAACAATGCTTAGTTCTTGGCCCCAGCTTTCTTGCAACAACTAAGGAAGGACATTGTTCTCAATGTTATATATGCAGTGACTACACCCAAGGAAAGAATTTACATGAACTGCATATCTAGGTTTTCTATATATCATACAACATCTCCCTTTAATGAGTCAACTAAACAATATTTACAGGATGATCTGTGTTGTACATGTCATATTCCATTATATAATGCTTTTGATTGACATAAAAGTATGCTCCATGATAAAACATAGATTTGCATTTAGTAGGTGTGCTCATCCAGAGTAAATTACATTTGCATTTATGGCATTTAGCAGATGCCCTTCTCCAGAGCGATTTACAACTTAGACAATCTACACAGACTTTGGCAGTAGAACAGACAGAACAGTCACTTTATTTATCTTAGTATGTTTTACGTATGAGGAATTTGTCTTGGTGAGTACACCAATGTATCCGTTGGAGATACGGTTCTACCTCAAAAGACTTCCTGCTACTACATAGATGTGCTTAATGAACTTTTGAGCTGATATCCCTCTGTCCAATAAAAATGAAATTTGGAAAATTTGGAAAATTGAACCAGCTGGTGTAACCCTTAGCAGATACTATTGGACAAGCCCAGTGTAACATCGTTTGTAATAAATGGTATACTGTATGTAACTACTTGTACAAGTAAGTCATATTAGTTGTGTAATACCAGTGTAAATATTGTCACCTTTCATAACATGAAGATCTTCACTGTGTTAATCATGTTTTTCTTTATTTTTTACATCTACAGTACTGTATTCTTAGTGCAAATGATTTAACATGGGTCCTAAAATGGTTACTAAAGAGAAAGAAATCCTCTTGGCTGCCAGGTTAAGCAGTTATCATTGGCAGGCCCTGCCCTGAGTTCACTAATAGAGTGAGAGATTTTTTAAGACTTTATTAAAAAATAAGCTTTGTATTAATTATTTTGGCTAGCTATGAGTTAATGTAAGTGTTACTGTGCAACAGATTCCACTATGATGTATATTCTATAATAAACTCATCAGTTCATAATACATTGTACTTATAATGGCTTTGATGGAACATATGCCTATCATAAATCAGAGAGCACCTCTTCAGTACAACTCCATTAATGCATATAATACCTAGTACAGGATGGATTTTCTGGATATCTGAAAGAGATTAATTAATTGACATTATTCCTTATGAACAAAATTCTTAGTACTTCTCATTTTCAGTTCTTAACTGCCCTTCTGGTTACGACAAGAACGTATTAACAACAAGAACTGAGGTACCACTGTAATTCAAACACCCACTCAAAGATGAGGTCTAAGTTATACTTCTGATTTGGTTGTAACAATTACAAATGTTTATCCTCACAGTAAAATGTTTTTCTTTCGAGTTTAGGTAGACCTTAGCAGTTGCAGGAATAGTCAAAGTTGTGGTTAAAACAGTGTTTATTTACAGTGTCTGCCACAATCTAAAATGATGTTAAGTTTATTACTTTTTAATAACATAATATCACTTTATACGTGATAATGTAATAACTGTGATTATGCTTCACAGATATTATGCATATTATGGCATAGTAGCACTCCCTTCCTATTAAAGCTTGACTCAGTTCCTGTAAGATTCGTGCAAACACAGGGAATGACAACTCCAATCAAGCAAGATTTGGAAGGAGATACTGATAACTTGTGTTTTTTCTTATGGAAAAAGATCAAACAGCCAAATTGCCCTTAATTGTGCAGTTCCTAGTTTAGTCAGCATCCTCTTCCCTTTTATGTCCATCTCATAATTGACTGAATGGTCTCTAAGGAAATTAGGCTAATTTTACCATTAGATACACAGTGGTAAGGGCACAAGCACATAAACTTACCAACAAGCAAAAAAAGAAAAGAAAAAAAATACGGGAAAACCCAAAACTAAATCCCCAAAGTAACAATTTAACTGCTTTAATAGATATGGAAGGATATTTCATTTTTGCTGATGAGTCAGTTCTCATCTGATGTTTTGAAGTTTCATTTGAAGCTGTGGAGAGCATATTCCATTTATGTTTTCCACAAACTAAGGAAACGAGAATAGTTTTTTATAGAAGCAGTATTTGGAGAATGACAGGAAAGCCAGGCCTCTCTGCAGCTGTGATAGATGCAAACGTGTAAGCTGACATATGTTTCCGTAATTACTAGACCTCTTTGCTCATCAAGGGACTATCAAGGCCATTTCAAATGAAATGGATCATTTCAACACTAAATGGTCTCAACTGGCTTATTGGTGTTTTTATGATAATGTTAGATAGTTTAGGCTGATTCATTACATGACCAACTATATGAAACAGCTTATCTTTAAAGAAATAGTCTAGGCTTTTTGCAGCTTCATGATTTCCATGGCTTAGCAGCCACACATCATCATGAGCAGTACCCAACTCGAGCTAAAGTAGTGTAAGGCACATCACTATTGGACTCTGGAGGAGTTACCAAGAATGATTTATGAATCATGTTTCAACATCTGGCAGTCTTCTGGATAATTATTTGTTTGGTGAATGTAAGAAGAACATTGTTTGTAGTGAAAACTATAAAGTTTGTTTGTGGAAGAATAATGGTTTATAGCTTTTCATGCTCTGTTTTCAGCATATATGGCATTCAGTAGAATGGTGTGTTTCTAATTTAAGCTGTTTAATTAAGTTTTTACTTAAGTTAACCAGTTTCAGTGTGACATTGTCCCTCATACATAGAGATATGTTCATACAGAAATGTTTCCAGTGATTGGTGTGCTTGTATAGCACAAGCTATTGGATTTCAGTGATTTTCCAAAAAAAATCTCACTGAAGTACTATACTATAATGAAATATGCATGGTCTGGTTGGGTTTCTTACATGCATAATTTAGGTTGACTTTTGGGATGGAAGGGATCATTTCTTCTGCAACAGCAAGCTCTGTTGGCCCTGTGATCAACCGACATATATATATATATATATATATATATGTATATATATATATATATATATACATATATATATGTAAATTCCGCTTTCTCCTGCTCTCACTGAATTCCAGGATAGTCTCTGGATCTACCTATGCCCCTTACCAGGGACATCAGGAAAAAAAATAAGGTTGATGGGTGCATATATTACTTTTTACCACCTCTATCCATATGGTTAAGAAAAAAACACATCTGTTCACCATTTAATTACAGACTGTTCACATGAACATGTTGTAGCAAGTCGGAGATGGCTGAGAATGTTGTATCTGTAATCACAGTACACTCATCCTTCACTTAAGAGGCCCTCTAAAGTCAGTGTGGGAATTTCATGGAGACATTGTTTTTTAAAGGCAAGGACATCCATAATATGCTGATCTGATCACCAACAAGTTTTGTATGTTCCTGACACAGAAAACATACCAGTACCTGAATAATTTTACTTAATTTATGTAGTAAGTAGGTAATTTGTGAGAAATGTTGGAGCTTTCGTTTCATCTCCTGAATGAATACTGATCTAAAGCCTGAAAGAGACAAATGCAATCTAACAATATAATTAATTTAGACATTGTCAGATGTTCTTCAATAGAATTATCCTAAGCAGTATAACTGTGAACACTATGTAGTACATACAGATACATTTCAATAAACATTATCAACATATAAATTAAAAACAATTGTGGTTTGAGACACTGCTGGCAATAAATAATTCTCTTATGTTACTAAACATGTGCTTAATCACTTTAGATGCAAAGAAAACATGGTTCAAAGCAGAATAATGTTAATGTAAAGCACATAAGTAGATCAAGAGCAAGTTTCAGATACTCTATCCTGGATAATGGTTGTAACCCAAGGGATATGATGCCAAAACCATGTGGGATGATTTTGGGTGCTAGAATGCTGCTAAATGATGTACCAAAATGTCAGTGAGATCATGGCCATTCAGCTTAATCTTGCACCTTTGGCCTTAACGCACCAGATTCTGTGACTTATTTAATGATATTATGAAGTAAAGAGGGTTAGGGTGACAATCCTTCTTTGCCATTAATTGTTTGTTTTTTTTTCAAAATTTTTCTCACACATTTGCTTACAAACTGGTCGTCTTTCCTGAACCCTTTTTTTTTTTTTTTTTTTTTTTTTTACCAAATCATGGTCATAGTCATCTGTTCACATCACCTGTTTGATGTTTGTTTGATTTTTTTCCAAGCCATTACTAGATCTAAATTGCCCCCCTCTATACCTTTTTGGAATGTGTTGCAAGCCTGAAATGTAAAAAATGATGTTTAATAACAAATTAAATTATTTTGACCAGACAAAACAAGAAATGTCTCAGGTTTTTGCTGTCTGCAATTAAATTAATGTAAAAGGTAATGTGAGAAACACTGTTTTTTTTTTTTTTCATTACTTGTGGTGGCTGTAGACAAAATGTATACAATATATCATGCTCTCATTTAAAAACAATTAACATTATTTTATTATTAATATTGCAACTATTTAGAAACATTATTAATAGAAGCCTAAGCTCTGTCAATTCTTCTTAACTGTCAACAAAAATATACTTTTATATTAAAGTTAATTAAAGTTGATTTTCAAAATGAAGTTCAACTATATGAGTAAAACAAAATTAAACCTTTGAACATTAAACCTAAACCTATTACCTAATATTCATTCAGTTAAAAACCTCTGCTTTAGCAAATAAGAAGCCCCCAGATAATTGGTGTTCCTTTCTGGATGCTGCTCTACATGGTTTCTTAGAACATTTACTAAGAAACAAAGTGTACAGAACAAAGTGTGCATGTTGTTAGTCAGTGTGTAGTAACAAACCTGTGGAAACTGAGTTCAAAACCAACAACACACACTTTTTAGACGTTAAAAACAAATTGGAATTTTCCTTGTAAACACATATTTGGGCAATGTTTTCTCAGTGTGCACAAATCTCTTTATGATTCTGGAAAAACAATAGTCGATTTGATTAACTTGTAGATGGCTATGTAGCCATCATAGAAAACTTTGTTTGTGAGTCATAAGATGTTCAGGACATACGATACTATAGGGAAAAACTATTTAGTCCTCAGATTTACATATCCATCTTAATATAAAATCTGCATTAGAAGTTTGAGAAGTGATCTGAACAAGGTTTAGCTACGATTGCAAGCATGTAATACAATTATATGCACGTTGTTTGACATAGCACACTGTCCAGGTAGTTGTTTGGCCTTTCATTCAGGTGTTCAGTCAAAGCTTGTATGTTTAAATTGGTGCAATTGGTAGGTGTTAAACATCTATAGTATGGTGTCTATTAAAGGGATAATGTGTGATACAAGAAGCATCCCCTTCAAACAGATAGCTGTTTGACTGCCCCAAAATAGAAGACACCATTGAATAAACCTAAGCTGTTTGTTGCCGCTCTTAGGTTTAAAGGGAATACACAATGGGAAACTTCAGCATTGTTCAGAGATGTTTGATTAAGATAAGCATTGCTTTCTCATTTTAGCCTAACTGTCCTAAACGTAGGTTCTCAGAGACTATACAAAATGCTATAATTAATAAATGACCACATGTATTTCCTGTAGAACAACAGGTTGCTTCACTAGCTTTCCAACAGATAACGTATTCTTTCTTCCACTTTAAAGTGAGGGGGAGTTTCAGAAAGCATGTCATTATAACACAGCTGACCATTCTGAGTAGGTGTGGCTGAATTCCATTTCTTTTGAGCTGTTTTTTTCCTTTAAGGAAACGATTTGTAAAGCCTGAAATATGAGCACAGTTTGTTCATTTACTTCATAATTTCTTAAAATAGTACAGTGTATACTTTATTAAATTATGTTTTTATTCCCAAATTTCCCAATTGTTTTAAATAGTTCCATTGTTAATAAATAATAAAATATAAATTGGGAATTAATACAATAACTGAGAAATCTAGATGGTGGCCCAAATGGCAGTGAAAAGAGATGAATGCTAAGAGAGGAATTTAATAATATCTTATTATTAATTAGACAGAGGTATCAGGCAGGGCAGGACAGAGAGTATCTGAAGGTAAGGTCATTAATTGAAATTAAGGAATAGTACAACTAGGCAAAAAAAACACATCCAGTTTTGGTGGGCTGGTGAATGCGTACTCAGCAGGAGCATGATGAGTTGGAGACAGTGTTGGTAACTGTAACTCGACCAGGCAGAAAGTCATTGTCAGCCAGTGCAAAGGATTGGTTGTGAAGTTGGAACCATGGAAGACACATGATGAGAGTTATGGTGGGAACGTGAAAGTAGCTGTAAAAGCTGATGATTTTAAATTGAAGGTCTTAGGGAGGTCCTGTGGGTGATTATTCCTGGACATACAGAACTGTGATCTGAAAGGCAAGACAGGCTTTTTATTGGGGTTGATCAGTGCTGGAACAAGAAGAGGTGCATGAATGGTATGCAGGGGAATTTACAGGGGAGTAAATCATGAACAAATGTGTAGATGATTTAAAGTAAGACAAGCTCATCTTAGTTGAGTCAGATGTCCTTTGCTTGCTGTCCTATGGACACGGACTTTGGGAGTGAAGGCAATTGCTGACATAGTGCTGTCTGGAGCTCTGGAGTAGAAATGGAGCTCCTCGTACTGGTTAAAGCAACACTCTGGGTTGGGGTAGAGCTGGGCAAGAAAAACCTGGGAGGTGAACATGTTAATGGTGGTGAGTCACTGGTTGCTGCTTTAGCTTGATGACCAAGCTGATGAGATGGTTTAAGGTGGTGTGGAAATTGTGGACCTACTTCTTGAGGTTTCCTCAGAGGCCGGGTCAAAATATTGAGCTGAGTACTGACTTTGTAGCCAAGGAGCCTTTCCCACGAACATAATCAGCTGCTGTGTTAGCCATAACAGGGTCACTCCACTTCTTCTTCTGCTGTTTTGGTGTTCAAAGACATCGTGTTCTGGTCTTTAAGCGAAAACGAAGCCATATTGTTTAGGTTTTTTTTTAAAGGTACAAGACACTTATGGTAAACATTTTATGGTAAACGTTTTCTAAATTAGGCAAAAAAATAGATGAATACATTAATTGATTAAGACCTAGAATAACCCCAGACCTTTAAGATTTAAAGACTGTTAAAGAAGCTTTAACTTTATATATACGCAATCCCTGGTACAAAAAATCTAAAAACCCCTCCTGCCTTCTCTCCTGAAATCTCCTGCACATTTTTTCTCCCTCCCTTTGGTGCTACAGCACCCCTCCTCCCAGCTGCTTAGTGGTGGTGTTGCTGGAGGCTGGCCTATCCATTCTCCTCACCGAGCTCAGAGGAGACTATCCTCACAGTATCACATACTCCCCTACAGGCAAGGACATAGAGGCTGACACACAGACAGGCAAGAAAGTGTTTTGGCAAGATGTCCAGAAAAGGACCTGCATGGCGTAAAAGATCCAGTCAATTCATAAACTCCTTAAGGCTCTAAATCAAGGGACAGCTAAAGCAACCACTGATATGAGGAGCATCTAAAACTTCAGAAACATCTCTGAATGCTGTAGGAAGAACTGTGGTGGGTCTCCACAATGAGCCTTAAAAGAAGAAAACAGAGCGTGGTGTTCAGCTGGCAGAAGTCCTTTGCCATCCTTGCCCCATGGAGGAAAGGTGAGAATCTGTCTATTTGCTTTCCTGTCCTGTTTGTGTGAGGTCATGCTACCTCTCATTGTTAGCTGTGTACAACACCTGGATTTGTGGCAGCAGGTAGTAATTTGTATAACTGAGGTGTCTGCTTTTTTAAGAAGCAAACTGCAGCTGTGTGCATAATTGAAACACTGTTCTTTCAAGAGCCAACCATTTGCAAACCTTATGAATTATCATCAAAGGATGACTTTGAAGCTGTAATGCAGTCATGTCTAATATAATTAAAAACTAAATATGATGAAGTAAATGTTTAACTTATTTCCTTGTAGAATGTTTCTTGTGGTTATGCACTGGCTAGTAAAGCTTTGAACACTGGAATGTGTTTCTTCACATAAAGCAAGCAATTTGTATTTAATTACTCAGAAATGTAATTAAACAAGGAGTCTTTTTTATTTGCCATATACCACAAGACTAACTGTAGGGAACATGTATAGACTTTGTGGCACATAACAGTTTATTCTGAATTTATGAACTTTGCAGGTTTGTAAACTGGTGTTTTCATTTATCACATGCATTTATGAAGTTTGCTAGAAAAATAAAATTCTCTAACCCCAAGCAAATGGGTGCTTTAAAATGTCAACACTAAAGGCAAGACAGAAAATCTATATACTTAATATTTCTTTGCTTAGCGTATGTAAAGCTTAGAGGAATAGATGTCATGCCAGTATCACAGTAAACAATTATAATGTTATTTGTTTTGAGTTGTATTACAGTTAGTGACTTTACATGTAATTAAAAAGATTTTACAATGAATAGGTGGGGTTTAACTGAAACATGAGCCAATGTTGGACTGTACTCATATTTGTATTTTTATTTGCCGTAATCATAATTTTACTAAAAGATAACATCATCTACCTATAAATGTGACGTAAAGTGTTTTACATACATCAGGATCCTGTGTATTTGAATCTATATCTGTGTATTATGTTGCTGATTTATGTTGCTCGATCTAGTCATTCACACATGACATGATCAAAAGACTGTGAACCTTTCAGTATGGTGGACAGCCTGAGTGTGATGTCATGTTGCAAAGCTCTATACCACAGACTGTGGGCTCTCTTTCTTTTTATGACTTGTTTGTGTTGTTCTTCTCACCAGAGACTAACAACAGGGTCTTATATACAGTTTGACTTAAGCCTTGAATTTGCTTACTTCTATCTGAAGACGCAACACATTGTTTAACCGGTAAAAAGACATAATTGTACTTGGATAAAGAGATCACATTTTCGGTATTGACACATTGGGTGAGGCCAGATTTGTGTAGTTTGTGCAAGAGGACCATTAGGTAAAACATGGCACATACTATAAAGGTGTTTTGAAGGTTTTCATTGTCTGTATATGATCTTGTTTGCTTACCAGGCCATCAAATTTGAACCACAATACTACCATAGTTTTGTCTATACATTAATAGGTGGTATGACAGGACATTATTATGGAGGTTGTAATAGTAATAACTATCATTATTATTATTACGTCACAGTTTCAGCTCCAGGCTCACCAGCATTAGAAAAAATGACATCAGATGTGAACTTTTGACAGATGACAATGCTAAAGCTGTGGCCTCTCTTTTGTTCCAGTAAATATCTGACTCATAACAAACCAAGCAAAGCAGCATTCAGTGGAATTCTTAATTATATGGGTTCACTTTGTAAGTGCAGGTTGAAGCACGTGACTCAGATGTTCTGAAACGTGGTCTCAGGACAGCGTTGTTTGTGATGACATCAACACTGAAACGCTCAGGCTATACACTACATTAATGTCTGAAAAATGTTGGCATTCTAGAGAGTACAAATGAGCAGGAACCAAGACGTGATTCACATCAGGACTGATTTCTAATGGCAGTATTGCAAGGCATTGAGCCAGGGATGTGGTAGTCAGTGTAAATGCATCTGTAGATACCTATACTAGAGTTACAGCTCCTGCACATTCTTCTCTTATCCTCACGACGTCAGATAATGAAAGACTAGGCCTTTCCAGCTCACATTGATAAAGTGTATCTGGGAGGGCTGCTTAGGATACTTATTCTGCAGGGAGTGGAGTGAGAGGCTACATTATCGCACTGAGAGACAAACAGGCAGGAGGTGCTGAGCTCCTGAGTTTGGAATAGGGTGGGGGATGCAGGAAGGTGTGCAGCTGCATTTCACACCTCATCAAATGTGACATCTGGTCTTTGTCATCTAAAGTGAGGAGTAACACAGTACTGGGAAAAATCAGCCATTCGGTGGAATCATTTATCAGTTCCCTCTGAAGTCAGAGTAGAGTTCTGGGTTTACCACAATGTAATGTGTTCTGAAATTACTGATAATCTAGTCTAAGATAATTTTTATTTGAACTTTTTAAAATTAAACTGTGAATATATACATAATCAACTAGTCTTTAACCAAATATGAAAGCAGCTATAAAAAATACATTATTAAGGAAGCTCAGAAAGTTTACAATGTAGACCATATTGTTTTCATAGACTGTATGAACTAGAGCTGGGTTAACTTGTACCTATGGCCACTCAGTCTGGCCACCCACAGTGCAGGCCAGCTTTTGACATTCTCCTTTGCTCTTTAACTACAAAAATAGCAGTCCTGTCTAAGCCTGCCTCTGACCTCTGCACCCAGGTTGTCAGAGTCTGTGCCAGTGGATGGCCTAGGCTGGGGCTTAGAACTATCGGCACTGTGAAAACAAGGGACTTAATGCAAAACACAGTTTAAACACTAATTCATTATTAGTGATATAACTGGAGAACTGAGTGCAAGGTAGGAATGTCAGTCAATCGTACACTTTAAAATGTCATTGTAAGTGGTGTAGATCAGAAATATTTTGTCCACTCCCAGTTCTTTATTTTTTTCTTTTATGGAAAGCACAGACAGTAGGCTCTTGAACTGTAGGTAACTATTTTTCTCCAGATATCTTTTTTGTCAATGGTTACCTCATTGACAGACTAGGCAAGTCTTACTCAGGTTTTTATTCTTACTGAAGACTGCATGCAGTCTCCACTGTTATTATGTTATCAAGTCCTGATTTTGTAGATGCAGCAATTGTCTACGCTTGATGTTAAACTGACTGACCATGTCTACATGCTAGAGCATCATTAAATTATATTAAATGTGTTTACAAAGGCTGTTTACACAGTTCTATCCGTGTCTGAAATAAACCAGATCCATCACTGAATATTGGAGTGTACACTGTTTCTAGTTGTAACACCTGTTAACAGTAGAAATGATCAGAAAATCAGATGGAAAGGCAAGTTTAATTGTATGGCGCCATTTGTACACAGAATTAAAAAATAACAATAATAAAATTACATTTAAAAAATAAAATTAAAACAAAGTTAAAGTACAATTAAAACAATGTCAAAAACATGTCCTTAGGGTCCGAGATGGTTCATATGGGACGAACATGTCAAAGATGTACTTTGGTGCTGGGTCATTATACATCAGACTTATACACAAGTAGAGCTGTCTTAAAGTCTATTCTCTGAGCCACAGGTAGAGACCTGAGTACAGGACTAATATGGTCGTACTTCCTGGCTTTAGTCAGGAGTCGAGCAGCAGTGTTCTGGATGTACTGAAGCTGTCTTACAGCTCGTTTAGTAAGTCCAGTGAGCAGACTGTTACAGTAGTCTAACCTGCTGGAGAAAAAAGCATGGATAAGTCTCTCCAAGTCTGATTTAGACAGTATACTTTTGATTCTGCCAATGTTTTTAAGATGTACCGCACCGTACCGCACTTGACCTTTACTTTGCAAGCTACACCCAAAATTGAATCCAGGTCCTCTGACACTACTGTTTCCACTAGCTGGATTTACCCACTAAACCACCAGTACTGCCAATATGTACTTAAGCTTTGTTCTGGAGTTTATGTAACTTAGTTTGTGAACACTCAGTCACATCTGCACCCTGAATTAAATGGACATTTTATTTTAGCCAGTTTGCTGTGGTGTTCTTTTGTTTGCATTATTCCATTTGGTTATTTTGTTTATATAGAAACACCTGTCGTCTCTTTCTTTCTATTCCGCTCTTTTTTTCCCCTCCCATTCTGCTCATTCAGCAGCAGAATTTCATTGATTCACAAAAGCTGAGCAGCTAAAACGGGTACCGAGGGGGAGTGCTGAGAGAGTGGAGTGTCTGAAAAGATTTCCGGAAATATTGAACCAACGCTGTCCTGATGAAATAAAGAGCTATGCTGGATCAGCTTGGCTCTTGACAAGGACTGCTTGTCTTACAGGGAAAGATGGTGATTGAGCTGGCGTATTGGATTTTTCCACTGCTTCACTGGAAGAATTGACACGGGGAGGGGGTGGCTCGCACGCACACAAAACCGAGCAAATGTACACAATACACAGTGCCATTCACCTCTATCTGCTGTCTGTGTCAGAATCGTGTTGTTGTGGTGTGCTGCAAATTGAGAGCTGTGTGATTTGTATTCAGCTGCCCTTTATTTCCCTCCATACGCACACGTGCTTCATTCAGCTTTGATGGGCCTGTGTGGGTGTGTAAAAGCTTATTCTTATTGATCACCATATGGAGGAACAGACGTAATGGAGATGCTTTTCTGAGCTGATAGGATGGATACGCCACTTCCGAGGTGAACTAAGAAGATAATTTGATCACAGTAGCAGCACATGCATCTCGGGACAAACCGAATAGCTTTCTTTAACAGGTCTTGACCCTAATGGTCGTTTGACAAAGACTGTTTAGAGCTCAAAGATCTAGATATTACTTTGAACTTCCATTTGAGACTCAAATATCTTTAGATAAAAAATGTATTGAATCTTTTGGTTTATAATGACGCCCATGTGCAACATTATAACCTGCTCACAAAAATCATGTGAGATTTCATTTGGAAATTTCCCCTACTTTTTGTAGTATAGTTTAAGATATAATGCATACATGAAAAGATTTAGGTGAGAACCGTTTAACAATAACTGCTTTGATGGCTGTTCCAAATACGGCTGATATCGGTAAGCGTAGTGATTTCCATTTATCAGTAGTACTGGGCTTATTTGGTTTGAATAGCACTGGTATTTGGTTTGTTGGCGTCAACATTTGTGATTGATATTGACATCTGAATAACACTGTTTGTGTTGGCTTTGTTGGTCTGAATGACACTGCTGATTGTGTTCTGGTTGCAAATCTGAGCCTCATTTCTGTTAGTCATTTGAGTTAAATTTCTACTAGTTTGATTGCATTGGTTTAGTTGGTTTAAACATTTAGTGTTATCCTTGTGCTTCTGTGTTTCATGGTTGACGATGGCGATTTGTTGCACTGTTGTAACAACAACATTGTTTGTGTAATATGCAACATGTTCAGTTTGTTGTTCTGATCAGTGCTAACTTTGGGTCTGCAGGCCTGAACAGCTCTGCCATAGTTTGGTTCAGTACAACAGTCCTGGTTGATTTATTCATTTTTTTTTTTTTGCACCTATTGGATTTGTTTTGGTTGGAATAAGACTGTTGGGAGGTCAGCACTTCTTTTTCTCACTGTGGTGGCCAAACCCACCACTGGTTTCTCAGCCGCCACCCTGTTTGTTGTATCGTTAAGCCTTCTGCACGAGTACACTTTATCTCATTCTTCTGTTCTTCTCTCTCTCACACGGGGTAATCTGCAGCCATGGGCTGCTATAATTGGAAATCATTGACTCTTAATAGCACTGTGCAGGAAGGGGGACTTGAGGGCCATCTGTGTGGCCTCAGGATCAATGGAGAAATGGCCTGGGTTGAGGCTCAGACCTCTTACCCTGTGTAGGACTTAAAGATTCAATCCATCTACCTACTAATAATTTGTATATATCTTTTTCAGTTAGGTGGTACATCAGAACGCTGTTTAGCACTACTCTTACTGTGTCTGTGCCAGAGTCTAAAATGGCTCTAGTTTAACCTCATGCTTGGTCTAAAAGCCTATGCATGTCTGATTTTGTCCATGTTTGCATATAACTCTTGCTCGTCTCTGCAGTAGCTGTATAAGGCTGGGTGTAGTCGAGTGAGTGCGATGTATAATTAGGTTACTGTGGGGGTTAGGCTGCCAAATCGGTGCGGTGTAAACAGAAGGGCCATTGTCGTGTCGTGATCACTTTCAGCTTTCATTCACCACTCGCCTTTGTGCTTGAAGTGGTAGGCATCGTGACTGGGCTTTTCCAAACGGAGTGAGAGAGAGGGCGTGAGATGATGATGGGGGATGGGCTCTGAGAATTCTCGCTATTTTTCACTCTCTGAGCCAATGATGGTATACGATCTTCATAATAATTACCCTAATTAAAACCCAACTCATCTGTGATTTTCCTGCTTTGGAGAACGTCTGCTTAATGATTGTCTGTTTAGACAAAGTATGGATTCTAAGAGATTTCTACGCCGCACTGGTCAAGCAGCATTCGTAAGGCTAATCACACACTTAGCTGTGTCTGTGAGACTCTCTTATGTCATAACAGAACGACGGGGCCCGATTATAGAGGGAAGTTTGATTCTTGATTAAAGCTCATGCATAATTCTACACTACAAAGCTCCTTGAGATAAAATAACAAAAAAAGCACTGGAAATAAGCATCAAGGGGCTCTTGAAATGTTGCTGTTTAAACCTATTTAAGCCGTCTCTCTCTTCAAGTGCCCTTTTTATTTTTCAGGGTAAAGTCCTTGTCATGTTAGTGGTTGATGTCCAGTGTGATTAAACTTCACCACTGAAACCGTATCGAAAATTACTCTGAACCCTGACATGCTAATTTGAACACTTTCAGACTGGGGTCGGTAGTGGTGAGTGAACATGCTTGATTCTTGATAACATGCAAAATCTCAAAGAACCCATTTAATTTAGTATCCAATTCAGAAAAGTTATGATTAGGGGAAAAATGGACTTGTTTCATGAATTTGGTCACAGTTAAATTGGAGGACTATCAATTGCAGGTCTACCAATCCCTATTTCACAGGGAGACAACTGCACGTTTGTAGTGTGGCTGTGGCTTAAGGGTTTCCGTCTCTCATAATCCTGAAGAATGCTTGCACGATCAGAAGTGGTACATTACTTTGACTTTAACGTTTGAAGCCTGATGTTTGATGGTGCCAGCCCTTTATTTCAGAGCCTCTCATCTTTCCATCAAACAAAGTCTTTCCTGCATCTGCCATGGCAAAAACACTGAGCTCTCTAAGCTCCACCTTATCTCGGTGGTATTTTTCATGTCGACTCTCTCTATACCCTTCCCCCTCACTTTTTTAAAGCAAGTGGGTGAAGGAGGGATGCCTGCAAACGATTTCTTTGCGCTTCGGGCTTTCTTAAACCCCCCCCCCCCCCCCAAACAAATCACACAATCTTACTGCCTTCCTTTGCACACATAGGCACATGCATGCATACACCCACATAGTGTTTTCCTTCAGCTCCATCTGCTTCAATCATGTTGTGTGATCCGCTTACAGACGTGCTTGCTTTAAGAAGCAACTGAGACTCCTAACTCACAGAGCTAACTCTGTTACACACACACCACCAAATGATACTGACTTTACTGTTCTGGAGTCAACGCTGCATATGGTTTCAAAGAAATGCCTTCTATGAAGGTATTGACATTTTGGGGTCCTCTTTTGTTGCTAGACATTGACTCTTAAAGATGCTGTTGTTCAGGATGCTCTCTTTCTCTTAAGTCCTCATTTGCTAATGGTTTGCATACAGGAAAATGGATGCAAACTTTTAACACCTGGCCAAGCCGATTTACTAACAGGGTCTTCAAAGGTGTGTTTGTGTGTGGTTTTGACAAACAAACACCTCTTTTCCATTTTGTGGTTTTGGCTTGTTGCCTTGAGTTAACATTTTGCCACTTCCATCTAAGTGGGTAAAATATTTGTGTAGTTTAACATTTGTGTAGTTTATTAGTCCAGTATAGTGTCTGGAGGCTACATAATAGAATGACAGACTACTAAATATTAGTGACAATATTTTTTTAAAGGGAAGTGGTTCCAAAGTTGCCATTTTTACCCTTTGCTTTCTTACCTCAAACAGGAGTACTGTACATGGCTAGACTACACCAGATTTCCCTTTGGCGCAAGTGTGGTGTGTCCCTGCCTAATTTACTTTTTAGGATAATTCTGTTAAATGTCTAGCAATTCCATTAGATCTTCTTTTGCTCTGCCATTTTCTGTTAAACATCTTAACTGCTTTTTGTTGTCGTTTGAAAATGTTAGTCGCATTACTGGTCACATCAGTTTGCTTGTTATGCACAAGACCTTTGTGTGTGGTTTGGCACAGTTCATTTTATAAACAATCTATCAGATTACATAAGGAAATGGTCAGTTTCTGTTTCGGCTGGGTTGAAGTTTGCATTATGTAGTGAGTGTATGGGGTGGATTAGGGATGCCACAAACTATTATTTTTATAGTCGACTAATCACCGATTATTTTTTTTTTTACGATTAGTCGACTAATCGGATCATACGTTAATTGAATATTAAACAGCTTATTGCACTAGAATGCAGCTGCTATTATATAATCATCATTAGATTTTAGCTATATGCTAACTAAAAATAAAAACAATTAAAATCATAGTTCATTAAACGAATGAACTACT